>JAMKCH010053850.1:0-10394 GCA_023653785.1 Ophioderma brevispina
TTTTTCTATAATGCAATAGGTTTGAATGGGCCTTTCTTATTTATAGCATTTAATGTAAATCTTTTTTACACTGTAATGTCTGACTTCGGGAGAGATCATTATTTATGCTATGGGGTGGCGAGTTGCCGGGGAATATAAAAAATTTGAACAAGAGGGATATGAAATTTCAACAAGGAGAGGGTTGACACCGGTGTATCCAGACCTAGTTTTTGAGGGGACCCGGGGGTGGAAGGACATCTAATAAGCTGAAATAGGCTGATTTTTGCATGTTTTGGCATAACCCCTGGGCACCCCTCCCCCCCCAATATACGCCACTTTTGAACATGAATTTTAAATGGAGAAATGTGTAAAACTATGGTTAATGCAAGTTTTTGTTTTAATGAAAGCGTAGGGGAAGGCAACTTTTTTTTTTCTGTAAAAAGGTTGAAATCCCCTTTCCCCATTGTATAGATTTGAACACTCCTATTCTGCTGTCAGAAGTAGGAGTTGTTCATTATGACTTCAGAAGACTTGATTTGGACTTCCATGTATATTTTTCAAGGTGCATTGCTTGATTCCAGTACCTTCTTTTTTTATTAATTGTTCACTACTGTCCATTCAGTTAGCTTAGACCCGTCGGTTTTGATATATTAGAGAAGGGTGAGGTGCGGGAAAATCCATGAAAAAAGTTGTAGTCCCGAAATTACCCACAGGATTTTTGTTGGGCCTCGCAGGCGATAGTCTGGCGGATGAGACCACTTAGCAATCCGTTGTGCGTGTGATGTGATGTGTGTATGTGTGTGTGTGTGTTTGTATGGAGTGTTTTGTCAAAATTGTTAAGTTTTTTCATGGGTCGGCCCACAGCTATAATTCTTTGAATCGACGAGCGCAAAGCCCGAAACTGCGAAATTCTAGTTAAATTCAAACACTACTTACATGGAATTTACCTACAATCTATTAAATTTGACCATTTTCCCCTCAATGTTGCAAATGATCTGTCCAACGTCTAGTACCATTAAACAATGATGCTGTGAGGTGTCCTGTTGGTTATGATACTACGAGGTAAGAGCGACTAATCGATGTGGTGGTACCCACTGCGATCAATATCGGCGGACCAGAAGACCTTGGTCGGAAAGTGACTTGCACATATTGTGTCATCTTCTCTTAAAAGGACATAATACAAAGAATGTATTGTATTTGTATTTCTTTGAAAGTTAGAAGCGACATATTTGCCCAGTAATAAAACCCCAGGAATAAAATACACGCTATTTATACATTACAAGCATTATTCATGATATCGATCAATGTCTTCTACTGTCAAAGAGCGATGCAACATTTTGGTTATTCCTTCATGTAATTTCTGCATGAAATAATCAATATAGACGTATAGAGTTGAATGGTGTATGGGCTTAATTGATTTCTTTCATCCAAGTCTTACACCAAGGATACACCAACGTTTTACACATCTGTCTTCTTCTGAAAAAGTTTTTGCTCATTTCGATTATTCGGCCAGTTCCGATTCCTTACCGATTGATGACCAAAAATCGCAGAAATTGAATAGAATTGGGTGTGAAGAAATACTTTTCAGCATGCACCTTCAAAATCTTGTTGGGTAATTAGATGAATACTAACTTTTCTTTCATGATTCTTTACCGGCACCAATACCTTCTCTAATATTAAAGGCTTACTCAGAGATTTTCCGAGGAGGGCGCCCTCAATTTTCAAATAAATCATGTTTTTTGCATGTACAAAATGCTTGTCCATATACTAATCCCTGTGTGAAATAGCTAAGCTCAAATTGAATTCTTAATTTGTTATAAAATTCCGGATCCGAAATTTTTGTTATACACGGTATCCTAAGGCACTGTTATACTACACATAAATGTTTACTGCATCAAAATGAAAAGTTCGATTCATCTCAGACTTTGGAATTGAGCATTTTGGGTAACAATCTTAAGTTTTAGTTGACTATTTTTAATAAATACACAAAAAACTTATATTTTGAAATCCCTGAGTCAGCCTTTAATTAAAAACCGAGGGTCTAAGCTAATTGAATGGACAGTAGATATCTTAGAGATAAGCTACAATCCTCGAAAAAAATGTTGGGTCACTTTGACCGATTTAGGGAAAAGGTGACCCCCTCTCCCCCAATTCAATGTTGATCTGAGTCATTGTTGTCAACAGCTTCCCCAGGCCCACCAACATTGATTGATGGGGAGTGGGGAAGAATTTGGTAAAAGGGAACACCACTGCTTTCTAAAGAACAATGACTTACCCAAATTCGATCTCATTTGTGAACACGGCAATGATTCCAATATATTGCATCAAGTGTTCCAAATATTTTTTTCGATGATTGTAGTTCACAAATTGTGTGTGTGTGTGTATTCCTCACAATATCTTTGGACCTAAGCAAGTGTGGTTGTCCATCTTTGCAACATAGATGTATCTTAAAGGTGCAACGAGAGATGTTGAGGCACCCAGATATTGTGTCATAATAGTGATTTCATATAGATTAGACACTCAATATATCTTTTACCTTGTAATTGGCTACAGAAATGTCCTAAAAGAGAGAAAAAAGGTGATTTTGACTTGCTTACATTTCAATATAAAACATAGGCTGAATTTCGTATTTGCTCCTATACAAAATTAGAAATTTCACAATTTTTGTACCAAAGAAAATTTCTCAGCTTAATCCTTTCAGATGGGGATATTTTTGATGGAAAGCTTTACATCAGGGCAAAAATCAGAATTTTCACATTTTTTAGGGACACCTGTTATATGAAATCTCTCGTTGCACCTTTAAGTAGGCAGTGACTGAGGTCAGAGGTCAAATGTGGTAAAAAATCTGGTTAAACGTGGTCAAAAATAAGGTTTATTTTAGCATTTTAACCCTATCAACATGATATATTTTGGTCTAAGCAAGTAAGGATGTCCATCTTTGCTCCATAGATGTCACTCAAGTAGGCAGTAGGCTTGAGCTTTGTATCATGGGTCAAAGGTCAAATGCAATAAAAATAGGGTTAAATTGCTATAAACCTTGTCAATTGTGGTTGGATGATGAAACTTGGTGGGTATGGTCAACATTGTGCTAAAAAATGTTGAAGGTCATTTCAAGGTCATGTGGGGTAATCCAAGGTCAAATCAGTACACAATGGTTGCATGGTCATGAAAACTGGTGGGTGAAGTCAACATTTGACACCAAATGGGGGGGGGGGCTTTTTTAAGAAATAGAGAGCTTGTTAGAGTGAGCATACTTCCTCTTTCCATCACTGATTATACCAAATTGGGTAAAAATGAAATGAAAGAAAGAACATGGTATATGTTTGACCTATTTTGTAATTTATTTCAAGCATAATTGGAGTAAATAGCTGCTGTAATTCAAGTAGGTATGCTAATATACTCTGCATGACTCCTAATAACAGTTAAAAATTTCCCTTTAAATTGACTCAGATGTCCAAGCTACACACAATCTGCAGTTCACAATGTGGTGCGCTGCCAATGATTGCCTCAGAGAGACAATGGTGTATTCTGAAAGCCGAGCAACTTAGACCTGGGTTTAAACCAGGGTTCGCTACAAGAGGGGACCTTTTTCTTTCAACATATTCTAAAAGTGTGTGTGCTGTAACAGGTGAGAAAATGCCCATGGATGGCGTTCCAGAATACATGAGGCAATTTTCTCACCTGTTACATTGAACTTCACAGTATTTGAAGGAAAAAATTCCCTTCTTTGGACTAACCATGTTTAAACCCTGGTCTAAAGTGTCGTCTCCCTTTCAGAATACCGGCCATTGTTTTCCCGATGCATCATGGGAAAGGTCGAAATCAGAGCCTGAGTAATACAAATATTACACAGGAACACATCACTAATCATTATAGTCGTTAGTCTGGTCACTAACTCTGTGCAGTGATGTAATAACGTTTACGCCCACGTCAGCAAATGCCGTGCTTTGTTCGCGTGCGTAAAAACGCCCATGCTTCAAGTCCGCGCGAGCAATTTACTCTTGCAACCAACAAATCTCGCGCGGACGTCCACACTGCACAGAGGTAGCCACACACAGACTTAGTTTGTCAATATACAGGATTTGTGTGGGAAGCATACTAAAAAGCTATTTTGACAAGAAGTAAACCCTTTGGCTTTCTTTTGATCACAAACCTCTATATCGAGTGGTTTCAACAAAATAATAAACATAATAATCATGTAATTCAAAAATATTCAAAGTATGGTACTATTACTGTAAAACTAATTGCTGTAAATGGCTGACTCAGATTGCCTCATTTTCTTACAAATCATGTTTTTCAGTATTGTAATGCTGATCGCTAACAGCGAATAGCCCTGAGCTAAAATCAATGTCTGCCATACAAATAACTTTTATAATAAAATTCAGATCTGGAATTGAGATTATATATATATCGTAAGATTTGCTGCATCAGACTAAAAATCTGATATATCCAAAACTGGAATGAGCGTTTGGCTGACAATCTTTATTTTTGTTGATATGTTGGAAGATGAATAATCACTCCATCAAACCTGAGATTCAGTTATCATTAGAACAGTTTGTATTTCTTATCTCATTGGTTACTGGTATTATAATTTGTAATGTAAACCTATGGGCTCAGGTAAAAATCAAATAGATTCTTACTCATGGTGTTGGAACCAGAGCTTAGGCTACTCCATGTTACCACTAATCCAAGGGCACTTGATGCACCATTAATGCAGTACTACAACTAAGTACTGCACATACACAGGCCCACGGTGCATAACAGCTATGTTTATTAGCAGTAGCCATCCTTATAGTGGCTCGCAGTTAACTGACTAGGGGACTACACAGTACCCATATAAGCCACAGGAGTGGAGTACCCATATGCAGCTACTCCATGGGAGTACTCACAGTATTCCCCTACCGGCTGCCTAGTAGGCAGCACTTTGCGACCATAGAGGGCACCAAACATTCATTGTTGTTTATGAATTTTGATCTTCACGGCAGGTTCCCGGATTGGTGACTCATAGTGGTTAATGTACTGTGTGTGTACCTGGGTAGATGATTACCCCACTTTTGCGGCCGGCGATGTGGTACCCTGCGGGTGGGTGGTACTCCGTTGGCTACTTTAACATTAACTTCAAAGGGACTCCTATGAAGAATTCTCCACAGTCAATTGAAACACGAACCTTTAATTTTGTAAGTATTAGTGAGCAGAAAAGTATGGTAAACATGAACAGTTCTATTATCAGGTTTTGGGGTGAACGTTGTTAAACAAAAACATTCTATTTCAAAATCGCTGGTCAGCCTTTTTAAATGGCTTGTAGGATTCAAGAGAAATTTTGAGAATTAATGTATGTTGGCTATGGCCAACACAAAAAAATGTTGTAAGCGGAATAACACCCACTAAAGAACTCACCAGAGACTTGTGTGTACAAAATGACCTCTCACCAAACGTTGATTGCTCTGGGCTATAAAGCGACTGGTTACTTCAAAACTGAGTTTTTTGAAATAGCACCATACTCTTCAACCAAAAATGACAAAAAGTCATATGATGAAGGTGATTTTTTTTAGCTAACAGAGAATCGAAAAGATTTGCATGTTTCCAAAAACGTTCACGCCTAGTTGAGTGGTTATAGAAACTAAAGTGTAGTTTCCCAAACCTCAGAAATTATACAAAAAAGGCACAGAAAATATTTACCACCCAAATGGGTTACTAGTCCAACACATTATATTAATTTCAAAGTTCATTTAAACACAAGTCATCAACATTTTGTGACTCTTCATTTTAGGCAAGGGCCATATACCGGACGCCAACACCATCTCGGCACTGAAGTCGTCTGCTACCCTAGTTTATTTAGTGTGTGTGTTGTGTGGGTTCTGAAGAGACTGGAAAATTTCTGCAGACACATTTATTTCAGATGATTGAATGTTATTCTATCAGTACGACCATTGTTAGCCAAAATATAAAGACCGCAAATGAGTAAAAACTGATCGCCAGAAATGTTTATTATTGTTGCTTTTCTGATGATGGATAGCACATTTGGGTGAAAAGAAAAGTCTGAGTTAGACGGATGGAAGATGAAGCACTACAAAAGACCTGATTCTATCAAAATGGCATTTTAAAGCACAATTTACATGAATGGGGTGTTTTTAAAAATATATCCACCAATTCACATGATGGACGGATTCCACTAGAAGAGAGAGACCTGAAAAGCACCCAATTCAGATAAATTGGGTTTGTTATTCAAATCTGTAAAGTGGCCATAAAAAGACCCAATTATGCAATTGTAGTAATTTTTTGGGACTTATTAAACACATTCTGTACAACTTTCTTCTGTGATTAACTCATTGAAACAGAATTCTAATCAATCACATCAACATCATGGATAGAAGTGTGTGTGCAAGGTACAGGCAACAGTGCACATGTTTTAAACTGCCTTGAAATGTTGATCGGTATGTCTCCTTTTAATCAGATCTTATCATCATTGATTTTAATCATGCTGGACTAAAAATGAATCCATTAAAATTGTGGCTCAGGTATTCCCATTTTCTTTGCAATGGGATCATTCTCTAAGTCAATGAAAGATCACCACGATCCTCGTGTGACAAATGCTTGGGATTCATGACATTCCCATACCATGCATACGACAAAATGCGTTGATACATCATCTAGGGATTAGAGGCGTAGTGCTTCCTGTGGAAAAGCCCTTGTAGCTTTGTACATGGTGTAAGCAGCTTGATGCACCCCACCCAACGTGGATTACCCCCCCCCCCATGGTACTGAATGAATGTGCCCATAGTAGTCAGTTTTTTAAAAAAGATGATGTAGGGCTTACATGCTAGGACGTACTAGAACCTAGCCTAGGCTATAGGCCGTCCCTCTTGAATGTGAGCATTTTGGAAAACAAATTAGAGGATACATTGTACACATACTAGAGTGCAAGGCTGCAAAAATTTGATTCACTGACTGTACACGTACGGCTGCGATATTGAGTCACGTCATACGTAAAAACATGTGATCAAGCCTAGGCTAAGAACTGATTCGGTCTCAATAGTGCACCTAAAACTTCACGATATATACTTCGGCTCCATTGCATCTTAGACGATAAGATTGAATCTTAAACATTGCAGACAACATTCAATTTTATCGTGACCTGAATCAAACAAGGCTCCATGTATATGGTATGCTTGAAAATCTTGTAGGAATTAACACACTAAATAACTCCCCATAGACTGGACAAAATGACCTTCACCAAACGTCAATTCTTGGCTTTAAAGCGACTGGTTACTTCAAAACTGAATTTTTTGGAAGATAAGCACCATACCTCTTCAACAAAAAGGAAAAAGTCATATGATGATGAAGGCTGATTTTTAGCTACAGAGCACGAAAGATTTGCATGTTTCAAAACATTCACGCTAGTTGAGGGTACTAGAAACTAAAATTGTACAGTTTCCCCAATCCCTCAGAAATTATACAAAAAAGGCACAGAAATCTTACCCACCCAAAGGTTTGGTACTAGTCCACAATTATGAGTAATTTCAAATTTCAGTTACAGACAAAACTCATCAAACAATTTGGGACTTCATTTAGGAAAGGGCCATATTCCGGACGCAACACGTTCGGCATGAAGTCGTCTGCTACACTAGTGTATTTAGTGGTGTGATGATTCAATAGGTTGGAGCCAGCACCTTAAAGGAAATAAGCAGCCATTGCTAATCCGGAAACATGAAAAATCATAATTGCGTATTTTTGTACTGGCAGGATATGCAAATATAGCTGCGACAGTGGAGATGGTTGGCTTAAAATGTTGGATTAAAGACAAGGGAGTACTTTTTATCTGATTCTGTGATTTCTATACGTGCATATCAAAATCCGACTTGATATCAAAAAGCCTTTTCCGTCTCATATCACAGATTCTAAGCTGATAGTTGTCCGGGGGGTACTTAATAGGGGGGGGGGGGGGGGGGGGGGTGGGGGGGGGGGGGGGTTGGGGGGGTTATTTTTTTAGGGGGGGTGGGGGGGGGGGGGGGCAGGTTTCTTGTGCTTGGTGTGTTGCTTTTTTGGGGGGGGGGGCCCTTTGTCCCCCTTTCCCCCTCCTCTCCTACCTTTCCTTTTCCCCCTCCCCCTCCCCTTCTTTTTCCTCTCCTTTCCCCTCCCCTCACCAGTGATTTTCTTCCCTCTATCTTATTTCTATACCTACCGCCAGGACTCCTCATTTTCCTTTTAACCGACCCTCCCCAAAGGATCCCTCAATTTTGCAAAAGTTTATTCACCAGTCTCCCCCAGTCCCGCCGCCAGTTGTCCTTATTCCCACTTTCTTGTGTTTACAATATGAATGCCAGTGGCATTCCGGTAATTTTTACTCCAAGGACGTGACCCACGATATGACGTCACACAATTTTAAATCCAGCTCTCAGATTTGCGAGTGCGAGTCCTCAAAGAAAAATTTAAAAAATCGAAAATGATATTGAAATTTTTCGTTCAATTTATGTAACTTTCCACGCATATAAGATACTAACTTTGATTTCCAGTAGAAATTGGTAGAGAATATGTGATTCTGTGCCCAAGACAATTAGAGCCTACACTCCCAAATACGTACCAAACTGGGCGAAAGTCCGAGTCACGACAACAAAAAAGAACATCTTTAGGCCCATGAATTGCCATCTACTAAAACTGCTACAGAGTTTATCTTGATGTACATTAGTTTGTCTGAAAAATCGTGAATTATGGCATGCAATAAGACGGCCATTCTCATGTTTGTGATTTCGATCTGAAAGTGTTTGCATGCGTGACAAAGACACGCAATCATGACGCAAGTGGATACGAACCTCGGGCAGAAATGTTGTTTACGCTAGAAGAAAACTGAGCTTTTATTTGTGTCTCTTGGAAACTTTCAGAAGGAAAAAATAGGTGGTTAAGTTGAAATGGTATCGTTTTACAGAAAGAAAAGCACTCTAAAAGATAAGAAAAAAAGTAATGATGACTGAATGACGACTGCATTGAAATCCCCAAGCTTTCTAGTGAAACAAATCAATTAAGTCAATACGGAATAAAGAACATGAACCCCATTCAACTGTTATTGATATATTGATGTTATTGATTTTTTCATGAAGGAATAACCGGTAAAGGTGCTCAGTCTGCGATGGCGTAACATGCAGTTTAAGGGGAAAAGGGCCCCACGCAAAATTTGCCTACTCTATAATAGACCCCACCCAAATGAGATTAGGAAAAATAATAAATTGATAGTAATAACAGTATAACATCAATATTTAATCTTTTCCTGGAGCTGGCCAGCGTACCGACGTGTTAAAAAAATAATGCCCTTGGCTGGACTCGAACCCGTAATCGCCGCATTACTTGAATAGCGCGCTTGCTAACTGAGCTAACCAGGTGGCATATGTAAGAAGCGATAGATCAACTCTATAGGTATAGAGTTGATCTATCTGTCAAATACCATTTTCGACGTGTTTTCAAACTGCATTTTCTAACAAGTACGGTCATTGCCATCGATAAATCCTATCAGAAGATGAAATATACCAATAATTTTATCTCATCATGAAGATGCACATTTGCAGGTACTTGAAAAATTTAAACATTGCAAAATTCTGCTGGAAGTTGACAGCATGATCATGGCTAAATTTGCCTTATATCGACTGTAGAGAAAGCCGATTGAAAAATTGTATATTTATAAACAAAATATACATATCTAAGACTTATTCAGGAGTCTGTGTGAATAATTGGTCCTCTCCTGTGTTAATAATTAATAAATTAAAATTGCTAATGAAAACCGCGCGAAAAAATATTGTTACTCGTACCCACGAGTGCTCATGCCGCTCACCAAAGTTCGAACCCTTAAAAAAACCCTTTTAACGGCTATATGCATCGTTGGTGTTCCTACTGTTTATGAGTCACATTAATCTTAATTATTCACTGGGATTATCATACAACAGTGGTAAATTAAACTGTACAAACCTGTTTCTCAGGGCTGTTTCTGTTTTTCCCCGGGTGTCACACTTTCAAGTTTTCTCGGCTCCAGGCAAAACCGCTGTCAATTATCAATAATTGGCGATATTGCAGAAAATATTGCGCCCAAAGTATGCGCCCGTGCATTGGCGATTCTCTCATCCTCAAGCCCGGTCCTGAATTTCGTCCCCTTCATCTTCAATGGTGTTTAAATGACGGGAATCAAGTTTCGCGCACAATTAGGAGCAATTAGGTGTAATAATTTTGAGCGAAATCGTGATGGGAAGCAATTTTCACGCTGTTTTGGCGCTGCGTTTGCAAAGCTTGGCTGGACTTCGAATCATTCATATTCATATTTCGATTTCTCCCGCGATTTTCTGGGGGATTTATTTATCTATTTAATTATTTTCAGGTAAATTTCTACAAGTTTTATTACTCTCTCATCGTCACGATTTATATACCCTTTTCGG
>JAMKCH010053851.1:0-50819 GCA_023653785.1 Ophioderma brevispina
ACATTATATCTAAGGTAGAAATATTTTTGATCTTTAACTTTGGAGTCCTTTCAGGGACTAAGAGTTCTGAATGGAGACCCTGGCCTCGGTTGGTTTAAATCCATATATATAAAGGGTTCTTAGGCAACTTATTTGATTTAAAGATGCCAACCCTACACTCGTGTTTTTCCGGGCCGTCTCTGATGGCTTCGGGTTTCTCTTTGTCAACGAGTGGTCTAGTCCTTTTGGACAATCTGAGCTTCTGCATATTCCGTGCTTTTTATTGCACATTTACGACCTAGAAAGGGTCCAATGGAGCCTTATACGGAGAGTATTCTCATTGGTTTAAACTTTGTTTATCCACTTGTTTATCCATTCAGTTCATACAATATCTTGACTGAAGGTTCTGAGATTGTTCATGATTAACATGATTATGACGAATTTTGTCGTTCCTTTACAAACTTGGAGGCGACTAGAACGTGTCCCGTTCAACTGCTGCTTCTCCATCTTTGCAGTCCGTCTCGCCCCCTTCCTTTTGAGTTCCAATGTCGGACTTAGTTCGTCGATATCTGGAATCGGAGTGGGACAATTGCTGAAACTCACCATTGCTACCCCTCCAGTCAGTCGCATTTATCACTCCTGGAGCGGAGCTATGTTCTGAATACTAGATATACTCCAGGGTTCTGTATGTCCACATTTTTAACAAGGCTTAGAATTATGATTCCATTCGAGACAAGTTCGTCTGTTGTCTTATGGAATCGCATGGAGGGAGGAAGGGGACGATTGTTTGCTAGTAGGCGATTTTTAGTCTCTTAGAAGCATTAAAAGTGTGATTAGTTATGGTTACAATGCTAGAATATCTTTTCAAGCTGCATGGTTATAGCATTACTGCTATTTATGTATTTCTCCAGAGTTATTTTGAAATCACTCTAGATTAACTTTATTGGAGCCTATCGTGTTATTATTTCATCGGGAACCTATATACACCTTGACACCCACAATTCCGTAACAAGATACCATTTTCTTTTGTTAACATGGTTTTCGGAATCTCTTTAGGCCTATGATGATAACTCCTAGAGTGATGTCGTAGTTTTATGTCTGACGTTCATCTTCTATGTTATCATTATCGCCGGAGTTGCGAGAGTTGTTAATCACTTCAAAGAATAAGCCTACATGATTCGTTTGTAGAAGTGAAATCTAATATCTGGATGACGAGATTACTGCGAGAAACTATTCTGTGATTATCGTCGAATTTGCATTTTGGAGGTCGCTATGCCGAACTTCTATCGCAGATTATTACTAATTCGGCTGGTAATTTTTTTACGTGGGATATTAGGTCCTTCGGCCGAATCCCACATGCTTTACAGCAGGCTGGTTGAAAGGTACATGTGCGGGGTGGATTCTTTCTAGTACTGTCGGGAAAATCCCCGAGGATACCACGTCTCCTACTTCGTTTCATGTGCGCGTATACTTCTAATAGAACCTTTCCAGATTGTGATTTCGGTCAACAATCGACACGCAAAAACAATCGCACATAAGTTTTAACTTGGCGACGGTACCGAAGGTCTTATAGCTCGGCGGACACATTGGGCGGACACACTGATCTCTAAACAATCATGAAGTTAAATAAATAAGAGAACCAAGTACTAACATTTCAAGATAAACTTACGCAAAAGAAACAAGACATTCTTTGACAAAAACTGCAGCAAAGACGAATCGTTTTGTGCACACATTTTGTAAGAGATTTGCTGATACCTGATCAACCTCAGGCCACCGATTGCCAATACAACCCGCCGTGAACCAAACACGGAAGTCGCACAAAGATGAATCTTGAACTGTTTACCAACACCGGTCTGCAATGTCCGCCCACTTGATCTCTACACACTGGATAGGCTATCGCCGCTCTAACGTGAGTAAACCGGAATTTGCACGGCGGCCCTTCTGCTCTACCCAAGACCCGACCGTGCACGTACAACTGAATAGGGAAACTACGGAAAGGGACAGAAATAGGCGATTCAATTTGCGCGTATGTCAAGGTTTGTCAATTATTGGTTGATTTTTCGGATATGGGTGGTATGTTCGAACAAAATATGATTAAAATGTTTTAAAAAGTCTTTAAAATGCCATAATTCACGTTTTCAAGCTCACAGACAATAATCATGGAGTAGGCAAGTGCTTTGACTACTAGCATTCACAGATATATTAGATATTATTAATCCTCCGTCAAGATTTTTTCGCTTAACCTACCCCACCCCCACCTAGATCATGTATTTTCACTCTTTTCTTAACTTATGATTATTGGGAAGGTTGGTACTGATGTTGGATACAATTGAAAGGGGAAAAAACGCAAAGCTATCTTGTGGTACCAAATTATAGGAATCGGATGTGTAAAAAGGAAAATCACAGGGGGTGGTTGAGCCCCCCCGAGAAATGTTTGTTGTTTTAAAAGGGCTCAGGTAGACGAGAGGTAAGCATCCTTTTCTTTCTTTCTGGAAATGACCTCGTATCTCTATTTATCTCTGTTTTACAGGCGTGCACGTTCTATTTTAAAAATATTACTCTAAGATATTTTGGAAATAAAATCTCCCTGCGGTGTCTTGAATTTTGCGTACGGGCCACAATGTCGTTCCAAAAAAAGCGACTATAGCTGCAAATGGGGGACAACCTCTAGGGGTAACAATTCAACAATAATGAAGTTCCGGTAGGGGTATCAAATTCATTGTGATAGTGACTGGTTCAATGATAAAAATAGGAAAATGTAACCTCAACATATCAGCAAAATTAACCCCCGAGTGTGTATTTTTTTTGTATAATTGGCTATTAAATGTATTTAAGTCACGTATTGAGAACATTCCCACATGGTATAATTTTTAACTGCAAATTATCCCCTTATTTAAAAAGCAAACCCCTGAAAACTAGACAAAGTATAATTTTACAAAAAATGGCTCCGTCAGACTCCGTTTAGAGGTTTATTTTCACTGAAAATTGGTCTTGTTCTCCTTTTAGGGGTCAATTTCAGAAACCCCGGAATGAGCACGGGTACTCACAAACCCCTGATTTCCCCTTCCCCCCCCCCCCCCCATCGGATAAAATCTTGCTTTGAAGAAAAGATAATGAACTGCAGTCTATGGGGTTCAGTATACTGCACAACAATCATTGTTTAATCAACTTGGAAATTAAAATTGGAAGGAACCTGAAATTTTGGTCCTTGACCTTGGGATTTATAAGCTATCCCTTAGGCCTAATTGTGATCCATACATGTATCCAGCGAAAAGTCTCGTGAATTAAATACTAATTTATAGTGAACTAGAAGTATCAGTGCTCCATACTGGTATTCCCCTGGAGTTATCGCATTTTAGAGCACATAGTCTAGTAAAGTGGCAATGCAGACGTATAGTGTATAGGCTCCGACGTGTACCCATCACTAATCGGAATCGTCGCAAATTGCCTAGAATACATTCGTTTACTTCTACTCACAGTTAATTTCAGGCAAAACAGGCAACATAATCCCATCAAATTGCAAATGCTTTGATAGATTTTCACATATTGGCCAAAAAGTACTTTATAAGGCATACATGTATACTCCTCCCATAGACACCCCGTGCCACCGAGTGAATTTTTTGGTATAGCAAAAGGACGGCTGCGTAACTCCGGTATATTCACCGGCTCGCGATTCAATCGCATGGAGATTGCCTATCCAGTGTGTAAGATCAGTTGTCTTTGCTGCAGATTTGTCAAAGAATGTCTTGTTTCTTTTGCGTAGTTTATCATGAAATTGGTTAAGTACTTGGTTCTCGTTATTTTATTGAACTTCATGATTGTTTTGTTCCACGTAAGAAATTTTATTATTCTTGTCTGATAGAGAGTATTTTCGTGCGTTCAACTTATACACAAATTTTTGGTGATGCCTCTGAATTCCGTGCATATTTTATCCTAAAGAGCTCTAAGCGAATTTTAGCTGTGATTTTGTGGCCAATTTCGACTTTCGTTATTCGCCTTTGTATCGTAGTCGCTTCAGTCACGTCTATTAGCGTCGACAATCGTCCATAAGGATGGTCTGTGATATTTGAGAGGTGATATCATACAACTTTAGTTACCTCGATCATGACCGTCCACCGCTTTAGTATGTAGTTTCGTGGTTGAAGTAACAAATTCCTCGCCGTAATGTGTAGAGCATCTCTTTTGGCTCTCCCTCTCGAGCAATTTTTTTCTTCACCTTGGGCCATTTTGCTTGGGTTAACAATTAATATTTATGTCTACAGACTGTCTGGTATTCCAAATCTGCCTTCTTGAGACATATCTGTTAGAGTTGAGTCTTGTCCTGAAGTAGGTCAAGTTTCTATTGCCGCTTATCAGTGAGCTTCAACCGCATTTTGGGTTTTAACGCTTATGTGTTCATACCTTACTGTTACAGGCCACCTTTCTGACCTTAGTCCTTTGGCCTAACTGTTAATTAGTAACGTCATAAGTATTAGCCCGCCCTTAGTATACAAGCACCAAGGTTGCTTTTGTAATTTCCATCACAATTCTCCCTGGATCTAAAATTATATTTCCCTCCATTTCTATCGCGACAGGCGGGGGTCCTTTGTGGTTTGAGAACCGCCTTGTTAAGTGCAAGCTTTGTTGACCAGCCTGAGATTTATTTTCAAAAAAAAAAAACATTGTCAATTTGTCAAGTACCCTTAGTGCAGATCTTACAAGCCACATGTTTTTTTGCCCCATACTTAACCAGGAACAATAAGCTCGACCAGTTTGTTGAGAGCCAGAGCACAAAAAAGCAGCTACAAGATAGTGGTAGACCAAACATCCGTTGGAAGAGACTAAAACATAATGGTGACACCAAAGCTGTGGCATAGTTGTCTCTGCAGAGTGGCTCAGAAACATTTCAATTTCTTCCGAGAAGCAGAGGAAGGGGTAGGTAACAACACATGCCACATTTACACACAGACACACACACACACACAATTTATACCTTTCAATCTGATATAATGTGGCCGTATATGTGCATCTATGTGTGTATCATTGCTTTGTCTGGCATGTAGTTACCTTTCTTTGTTGTGTGTCTGGCAAGAGGGCCGCACATAGGTTAGGGATTGCTTTGGTAGTTCTCTTTGGTAAAATATGACCCAAATGTGACCCTAATTATAATTGCCTGCTGTTTCCACATACGCACAATTTTCATGCCACTTGCATGTAATGCTCTTGGGTGGCTCCCCACGGTTACCCCTCTCTCCAACAAGTGGGATTAAAGGTTTGTAACGAAACAAGGGGGTAGGGGTCCGTTTGTCCTAAAGGAAATGTTGTCAGGTGGATTTCTCAATACTTACCACCAGACTCTAAAAAGGATGGACGTTACGTGATCTTTCAAGTCGACGTAGAGATGGGCTGCTGATGGGCTATATAAATATTATATAATACTTCTTATACTTTTGGTAGCGTTTAAATAATCCTTCATTCACCTTGAAATCATCGTGTAATACATTAAACCGCTTTCATTGGTAATCGGCAATCAATCAAGAATTTTGTCACCTGTTGATGCATCAAAATGTGGCTAATAGATCTTGTGCAACATTCGTATAGAGGAACTCATAAAGGAGACTGCCGTCTTGACGGCTCTTCGCACAGCTCATACGACATAGTAACTCTTCAACTAAACAATTGGCAAGTGCACGTTTGTACGCATAATTTGTCTTCATGTTGTGTCTAATCTTGAACACCTTTCAGAAGGTTCAACTCTTTGATCTCTTACCTTATATTCCCTAAAACCTTTGCATCATGTAGTCGAACACCACAGGTGACAAACTTGCGACGCACCTCTTTTGAGGAAACATAAGCATACTGATCGCGTAACCTTTAACGAGAACATATTTGTTTGCCGTTCTTTATCGAACTTTTTTAACTCACTTGTTCTAAATCTCAGATCGCACTACCATTCTTACTTGCTAGGCCTATTTTTTCCTTGATAATCCCTGATATTTTTTTTCACTAGTATCTTGACTTCCTATACCTTGTAACTCATAAAAAGGACACAAGGACAACCGATTTACAGGCAAGTGTCGTGCTATTATTATTTGGTTCTTATCTCAAATCATTACATAGCTGCTTTATTGGTTTAACAAACATTTTGAGCTCAGCACAGACCATGTCTCACTTATATAGAGATAAATTTTAGTCTACCAAAGAAAGGCTGAAGAACATTGTGTTAGAAATTCTCCAACTCAATTGGTATGAAAAGCCCAACACCATATTTTGTCACCTAAGATTTAGATGGGCCTAGATCGCGCATTACCAATCAAGGAGAATAATAATCACCTAGTGAAGGGTTAGTCTAGGATGCCTGAATCAAGGTAGGTGAATTGTACAGGTCTCTACACTGGTGTAATTTGCATAAATGTGACACCATATTAACCTTCCGTGTAGGCATGGTTCACATGTTATTGGGTTTGTTTACACCCTGTATGACACTTGATTGGGCAACGATTTGCATGTCGGATAGCCATGGCTATGCTTATGTCAATCACTTTGCGCAATTAAAAGCAATCCATGTTTACCATGTCTTGGTTCATGCCATTATTGTGCCTACCTCTCTGATTTACATGCCCCGACATATTGATCATTGCGTTATACCATGACACAACCGTTGGTGTAGCTATGGTCTTGCCTAATTCGTGTCATGGTTAATGCATGAACCGGGTCTAGCATAGTGCATGTACTGGGACAGAGGAAGGAGATAGAGGTGTGTATTGTGTGTGTGTGTGGGGGGGGGTGGTTGAAGTATTCCCCACACCTGGGTAATGATTCATTACAAATCATTGAATAGGGGGGGAATTGTGTGGGTGAGTTTGAGGGAGGAATGGGGGAATTTAAGCATACTGGGTATCGATTCATATGAATCCTCCCCCTTGCTTCCCCATTGTGGCCGCCGCAAAGGCGGCCAAAGGCCAACTGATGCATTTTCCATTGTTCCCACTTCTCCGGAATTTATACCCTTCTGTGCGTAAACCAGAACATTCCAAAATGCCTCTGATTGGTTACTTTAAGCACTAAATACGTTCCAAGGACTCCAATTGGCCATTTTGTTACAAACTACCACTACCGGAGGCACTACCGAATTATGTAAATGAGACATGGGTATGCGCGCTCACTCTATTTACGCATCAGCATTAACAATACGCTACGCACCGTAACCGCGCTTAATATGAAACGTTACCGATATTCGACAGACCCTATTTGAGGCCTAAATTTGGTATATTTTTTGGCAATGTCTTTAAAACTAATTAAAATATAAAAATCTGCCTGGTTTTACGCTGTGAAGACTATACGGGAAGGTTCTGAGTGATCTGAAAGGAGGCATTTTCCCTGGTCCGAACTTCAGAAATTCCAAGTAAACAATCAAAATGGCGGCGTAACTTTCGTCTGCACTGAGGTACATCGAATTAATTTCGAGAGTGTTTTCAACCTCAAATCATGGACATTACATTACAATAATGACTTGCCTGAATACTGAGGATAATATCAGCCACTCTACAAGGTGTGCCATTTCGCAATTCTTCGTAAGTACGCTCGTTTTAATGGACGGGACTTGACGACAAAATCGCAACCTTGCACTGTGTTTGTACCATTAGCAATCATACGCAAATGGGCTATGCCCCTTTTGTTTACACTACCCCCGCCTCAAAAAGAACACTTTCTTCCGAAATGTGTCGGGTCTGATAATGCTTATTACCTAATTTGTCTTAAGCCTGATGTGCCTAACTGTTGAGTCAGCAAAAGAACAGTGAGTATCGTCTTCACCAGATAGTCACCCACATAATAACATATCGTGTAATATGGTGAATGGAAAAGCCAGACAATTCCTTTTTATCAAAGCAAATTCTTTAAGTCCAAAACATCAATAAAGTGGATGCGTCCTGGTGTTACGTTTACTCTGTGGTAACACATTCCATTCTATCCAAGTATTTTTTTTACGTTACCATTACTCCTTATGCAATGAAATTTCCTCTTTAACGGTTTCTAACAATAAATCTTTAGTTAAATGCTTTCGATATCGTAATTTATGTCCCGGCCTCTACTTGGCTGAGGAACTTGAACTGGTCATTTTAAGTCCGGCTCCTTCACTTGGCTTTAATAACTTTAATAATACACAGCTTTAAGTCCGCTTTACATGGCTTGGGAGTACCATAAACCTAGTTATGTATCGTCCTTCTGTTGGCTTTCTTACTTTCACAAACAACATTGTGATTAAGTCCCTTTAACGTGGCTTTGGTACAGTTTTACCATTACCAAGTAAACTAAGTTGGTCGCCTTTACTATGGCATTCTAATGTTACCTATAAGCTAATTATCTTTTTGTCTGCCCTATTTTACTCTTAAAACTTCAGGAAGAAGCCTCTTCCTGGAGATTGCCTCCTCTATCGTACTGTCAAAGTGAGTTTGTGGGGAGATGTTGGTGAACTCCTTGGACTCCCTGCCCGAGCTAAAGGAGCTCATTAAATCGCTCTTGTTCTTAATTCTGGCAGGAAGTCCCACCTCCCCTCCTCACTCTAGATTCCCATAGTGGGGGCACAGAATTAGTCGCCGTGTGCTCGACCATGAAAGCAGGGTTGCACCGGTTACCTGGTACCAGTGGCAAGAAGCTCTCCTATCATCGACCTGACACTAACATGACTAAAGTATTTGAAATGTGGTCTAATTCTTAGAACCAACTGGTAGTGAAATTTTATGCTTCTTCCAATCTGCAAACTCCAAACACTTCAGAATTCCTGCAAAACTAGGCATCTTATTTCCATCTGTGTAATATAATGGTTCACTTTCATCTTCCAGTCATCATTATAAAGACTAAACCCAGAAGGTAGAAGTGGAAAGCCTTTAATCTAATTGTGTTAAGATTAGTGAGCCTTGGGAAATCTCCTTCTTAGGTTTCTTTAGAAATTCAGGGAAAGGGCATATCTTGAAATCCCAAATCTTCAACTGGAGGGGGGGGACCTTCAACATGGAACATCATCTATCAGCTCTTTCCACGTCCGTATAGGACAGCTGGGAATTTTACGCATGCACAATATTGTTGAGCGGATGTGTCTTGTCTGATTTTTAATTAAACCAGACTAGGACGGGACTTTCAAGAAAAATCAGGGTAAATGATTATCTCACAACTGCCTTTCAACATCAGAAGATGTGAATATCAGTAGCAAAAATCGTGGCTAAAACAGGGACTTTGCTACCACCCCACACAGAATGTTGGTCTGTACATTCGCTATGGATATAGTCCAGTTGTTAACTAAGTTTAAACGGCATGTAAACAAGTTGCATTGTTTTTATGTGGTTGTTATAAATTGTTGTAATGTATTTTTATGTCAGCGTACATGAAGTGATAACGTCAGTTTGTACGCTCTTCTTACAACTAAAGTTTCAGTATGCCTTCCTACCATGCGGCCTTTGGTAAGAGGCAACAACTTTCTGGACTAAGTCCTTCGTACCGGTACCTAACCGAGCGACGTCATATTACTTATTTGCCAGTCATTTTATTTATGTCAACTCTGTGTATGTTGTATCACATAATGTTGTTCTGACAGTTAAAAGAGTGGAACAGACTGACATTTCGATTTAAAAGGGTAATTCAGCGACGGTCATCCATTAAAATCATCGCAAAAAGTAGGCCGCTGATTGCCAATCCACTTGACTTCAACCCTATTACATACTCATGGGGAATACTCTTGCTTCACAATCTATTATTAGGCTATAACCTAAAAATATCAAGTGTCTTTATTGGTTTGCACGACAAGTCCCATTAAAACTCTTTAGAATCTCTTATCAAAATAATTCTCTCGGTCCCCACTCTATGACTATGACCTCTTCCCAGGGTATCTCTTGCAACATGCATGGTAAAATTCCAATCATGGCCTTTATCTGTATCTCAAGTAAGCACCTCTACAAAATACATGTACTCCATATTTCAGGCAGTACCGAAACCAGGTACTCCATATTTCAGGCATACCAAAACCAGTAGTTTTTTTTTAGTTTGTCTCCATATTTCAGACAGAAATCCAAAAACCGAGAATAACTCACTCTCTCTGAACACCACTGGTGCGACCATTTACATCCTTTTCCGCTGACATATGGACCTTTTCCCCTCAAACCATTTCTCTTCGTGTGATACCTTTATCCTCTTTATTTTTTTTTTTCATGTAGTTCATTTCCAATCACCCTCTGATATGCCCTCGGTTCCTATTATAAAACACCATTTCCTCTTCGTGTGTGACTCCTCTCTTCCCATCTCATTATTTAATTTCCCATTTACTAACAAGCCCATGTTCGCACTTAAAGCCCTAATTTAAGTTTCAAAGAGATCTAGCCGTGACAACCATGTAGTACTTTAGGTAAAGCCAGTTATTCATAAGGTTTTTTATATTGTCAGTCTGCTTTCACTTCTTCCCAGAGTCACCTCTGGTTTGGTGTTTGTTTTGTGCAGTAACACGACAAAGTGGGGACTCTGAAAATCATGATTGTTTTACTCTGACACAATGCCTATTGTATGTTGTATAAGTATTGTTGCATATCTTTCAACTCGTATGTTACTTGGCCTTGCAGATGTCACATGCTTTCATAGCATGAAATTTGCACAATCACAATATGGGTGGAGGGGAGTTAAGTGCCTACCTACACACACGTTATCTTTATCTTTCTTATCTCGTTTAATCAGTCTTATAACAAGGGGGTTGATGGTGGAAGTAGGCCTTGTGTTTTTTTTTGGGGGGGGGTTCATTGTTCTGCAAGTGAAGTGACTATTTTATTAATTACGCACGGACTGTCCCACCTTTGTATCCATGTACAATGTCTCCTTCTCCCATTTGACCCAATAATGGCAAGCCTAGGGCTACCGGGACATTCAATAAGTGCAATGGGTATACATACATTTGGTTCTTTAGAGCTTATTAACATGCTCAGTAAAGATTTCGAACCAGCTATAATCCTCTTACATTAATTTCAGTCCTTTTAGGTCACTGGTCTGTCTTCCACATTATTCATGCATCCCAGAGTTCCAAAAATATGGGTCAACTCCCTTTAAGCAAGCGAGTTAATCCCACCGCTGCCACCAAACTGTAACGAACCAAGGGTGGTAGGGGTCCGTTGGTCTAAAGAAAATCTTGTCATGTGGATTTCTATACTTACCAGTACCGAAAAATGGATTGACGTTTACGTGTCTCAAGTCTACGGGAGATGCGGCTTGGTCGTACATAACGATATAATTCTTATACTTTTGGTAGCGTTTAATAATCCTTCATTCACCTTTTATCATCGTGTATTAAATTAACCCTCTTTCATGTAATCGCAATCAATCAAGAATTTGCACCTGTGATGCATCAAATGTGGCTAAGAGATCTTGATGCACATTCCTGTATAGAGGAAACTCGAATCAGGAAGACTGCCGTCTTGACGGATCCCGAACAGCTCAGACGACATGTAGTGACTCTCAACTCAAGCATTGCATAAGTGGCATTTTGCTGTACCATAAGTTGGTCTTTCATGTTGTGCTATAATCTTGAACACCTTTCAGAAGGTTCAACTCTTTGAATCTCTTTACCTTATATTCAACTAACCTTTGATCATGTAGTCCTAAACAACCAGGTGACAACCTTGCGACTCACCTCTTGAGGGAAACTAAGCCTTACTGATCGCGTAACCTTAACGAGAACATTTGTTTTTTGCCCGTTCTTTATCGAACGTTTTACATCAACTTGTTTCTATCTGCATATGCGCACTTACCATTCTTACTTTCTAGGCCTATATTTCCATTGCACACTGCACCTGGTGTTTGTCACTCGTATCTTGACTTCCTAACTTGTAACTCATAAAAAGGACACAGGACAACTATTACATGCAATTGTCGTGCTATTATTATTTTGGTTCGTATCTCAAATCATTACATTAGCTGCTTTATTGTTTAACATTTTGAGCTCAGCACAGACCATGTCTCACTTATTTATGGAGATAATTTTAGCGACCAAAGAAAGTACTTGGAAAACATTGGTGGGTAGAAATTCAAACAAGTGTATGAAAAGCCAACATCCATATTTTGTCACCTAAGATTTAGATGTGGGCCTAGATAGCCATTACCAATCAAGGAGGAATAATATTCACCTAGTGAAGGTTAGTCTAGGATCTGAATCATGTAGGTGAATTGTACAGTCTCTACACTGGTTTAATTTGCATAAATGTGACACCATATATGAACCTTGCAGTGTAGCATGGTTTTACCATGTTAATTGTGTATTGGTGACACCCTGTATGCACTTGAGTATGGGCACGATTTGACATGTCGGATAGCATGGTCTATGTTTGTCAAAACTTTGCCATTTAAAAGCATCAATGTTTACCATGTCTTGGTTATCATGCATGATTGTGCCTACCTCTCTGATTTACATGCCCCGACATTATTGATCATTGCGTTATACCCATGACACCGTTGTTGTAGGCTATGGTCTTGCCTAGATTCATGTCATGGTTAATGCCTGACCTGGTCTAGCATAGTGCATTACTGGGACAGAGGAAGGAGAGAAGTGTGTGTATGTGTGTGTGTGGGGGGGGGGTTTTGAAGTATTTCCCACACCGGGTATGATTCATTACAATCCATTGGAAAGATAGGGGGGGGAAATTGTGTGTGTGAGTTGGAGGGAGGAATGGGGATTATTTATCATACCTGGGTATCGATTCATATGAATCCTCCCCTTGCTTCCCCATTGTGGCGCCGCAAAGGCGGCCAAAGGCCAACTGATGCATTTTCCATTTTCCCCGAAATTTATACCCGTCTGCGCGTAAACCAGAACATTCCAATGGCCTCTGATTTGGTATACTTTAGCACTAAATAAGTTCCAAGGACTCCAATTGGCCAATTTTGTTACAAACCTACCGGAGGCACTACCGAATTATGTAAATGAGACATGGGTATGCGCCTCACTCTATTTACGCATCAGGCATTCCAATACGCTACGCACCGTACGCTGCTAAATAAAAGTTACAGATATTCTACAAGACCCGATTTTAGGCTAACTTTGGGTAGTTTTTGGCAATTTCTTTAAAAATAATTAAATAATAAAATCTGGCCGGTTACGCTGTTGAATAATAATACGAAGAAGGTTCTGAGTGATCTGAAAGGGGAATTTCCCTGCCGAACTTCAGAAATCCCAAGTAAACAATCAAAATGGGCCGGCTGTACACTTTCGTTCTGCACTGCAGGAAACATCGAATTAAATTCGAGATTTTCAACCTCAATCATGGAATTACATTAAAATAATGACTTGCCTGAATCCTGAGGATAATATCAGCCACTCTACAAGGTCTGCCATTTCGCAATTCTCGGAAGTGCACTCGTTTAATGGACGGAAGTTGACGACCACAACTCCTGCAACTGCACTGTGTTTGTACATTATCAAATCATACGCAAATGGCATAGGCCTCCTTCTTTTACAGTTCTAGAGTCAGTAGTGTCATGGCCGCAAAATTGTCAGAATTAATCAAATTGCTTGCTGTATCCACAGATGTAGGTCGCTTTTCATGATACTTGGGTGCAATGGTCTTTGGGTAGTGTCCTTCCGAAGTGGTTGACCTTATGTAACCTTTCAAAAAAGGGTCAGAATGAGAAAATTGATTGTTGTATCCACATGGTGATCCATTTTCATGGTACTCTAGTTAAATGGGTCCTTGGGTTTGTCCCATCATACGTTGGTAAACCCTCATTTGCCTTTATGTCTCTATTAACAAACTGTGATGACCAGACGACACAGTGCAGTTCACCTGCCAAGGGTTGGCAGGAGGCACCTACAGTCCTCAATTCTCTTGGAAGTGTGGACTGTGGGGGCGTTGTGCATCTGCTAGTGTTTTAAAGGTTAAAATTTGGAGAAAGTTATAATTCGAAAAGTAAAAGTCCAATTGACAAAAATTTGAGTCATAGATGCCCTTGGAACACTTAAGATGATAATAAGGGAAAGGGTCAACATACCCAAGGTCAAGGTCTATGATGTCAAGTTATAAAATGGGCCGCCGAAAAACTCAAATTGCCCTCAGTTTGAGAAGTAAAAGTCCAATTGCTAAAGATCTTGCTCATAGATGCCACTTGGGAACTTCATATGATAATGAAAGCAAAGGTCGCATAGCAAGGATCAAAGGTCAACTGCGTCATGTGATAAAATGGGTTGAAAATATCAAATTGGACTCATTTGAGAGTCCAATAATTGAACCAAACGGGCCATAGATGCAACCATAGGAACATTTAATGATAATAAGGTCAAGGGTCACTTGCATAGGTCAAGGTCATTTGAGGTTAAGTTATAAAAAGAGGGGTGAAGAAAAGGGAAAGGTGGATCGCAAAAGCAGGGGACACTGATGGTTTAAGGACCCGATTGTTTTATATGCATCTCTGACTACTGCCTTTCAGTGTTTAGGGAATATGAATTTAACAAAAACGAAAGACTCCCTCTCCATTTAAGGGAATTGTTATTTTTCTGGGAGTAAGAAGAAGGATGTCATTGCTTTGAGGCATTTTTTTTACCTAGGTGTCATGTAAGCCAACTTTAATACATATACAGTTAATATATTTGTCTCCCTACCGACCTTCGTGGTGAATGGGACTATAGAAAATGCTTTAGTTGTCTGTGGTGTGTGTTCTTGCAAATCTTTGGATTAAGCAACGTGCGGGTTGTCAATCTGCAACCAGATGTATCTGCCTGTAGTCCGTGGTGGAATCCGAAGGGGTCATGTGTCGTGGGGTCAAAGTAAAATGTGGTAAAAAATGATGTTAATTGTATAAACCTAGGTTCATCTGAGGTCAAATCCAATGCTATAGTTGTGTGGTCATGAAACTGTGGGTCGTGGTTCACCATTGGTAGAAGACTTGTCAAGGACATTTCAAGGTTCATGGGGTCATCCAATGTCAATCACTACAAATCATTGAATTGGTCATGAAAACGTGGGGGTTGTGTTGTTATTTGATACCACAAATTTCAAGGTGTCTGGAGTCATCACAGTATTAATCAAGGTCAAATCACTACAAATGGTTTGTGTTATTGTGGTTTTGAAATCTGGGGCGAGGTGTAGTCACCTTTTGGATACAAAAAAATTAAGGTATCCAGGTTCAAAATCACTGCAAATGGGGCATGGTCATGAAATTTGATGGGTGTGGTTTGTGGTCAACATTCAGAACTAAAATTGTGATGAGTCATTTTCAAAGATCAAGCAGGGTCATCCAGTTCAAATAACAAGAAATGGTTCATGGTCATAAAAAACTTTTTGGGTGTCAAGGTCATCCAAGGTATTGCAAGTATGGCAGGAACTGCCAATTTGGTGGTTGAAGGCACTTTTAACGTATTGGAGTGAATCACTAATCCCCATCCCCTTATAACTAAGCCATATTATATAAATGATTCACAGAGCAAACACAGGAACCTTTATGGTACCTATCAGATCGAGAGCGATCTTCAAAGTAATTTCTACTTGTAAACTGTTACAATGGGGAGTTGCGTATGGAGGGAGAGGAAGAGGATGTTGACCAGAAGTGGCCGTTGGCATGTTCTGGGTAGTTAGTAATTGTTTGGCATCTAATCACGTAATTGATACTACTGGAATTTCATTCTGCTGGAGGCAATGTCCTTTGTAGAATAACACATAAAAATATTTCTGTCTTTTGATTGGTAGATACTATAACATGTGACTTAAAATATTTGAGACTAGTTCCCCAAAATTTCACAGGAGGGAAAAAAGTTCCCATAAAAAGCTACTATTTCCCCCATCACAGGGAAGTAGTTCATTTTTATGGGAACTTTTTTCCCTGCATTGGTATCTTGCATCGCTCATGGTGAGTGATCTGACCCGATCAGCGATCCGACCTCTGACACTGCATCAATCTTATCTTCTGCTCGATATTTGCGTGTTTACATTTCACCGCTGGGCAATTTCCATTGAATTTTTTACTCAAAATGGAGAAATCTCGATGCTATAGATAGTGCATACCGTAAACAAATCATATGTCTAGAGCACGTCAAGAAATTTGTGGGAGAGAGCTGCGATTGGATTGAACCATGACTAGACTAAGGCTTGACTAGCCTTGAGTTGCGGTGGCAGCTGATCTCAACGAGACTTGGCAAGTTTTTCAAATGACAGAAATATTTTTATATGTTATATAAAACAAATATTGACTGCTCGATATTCGTGAAATGGTGCAAAATACCTCCCCTCGGTGACTGGAGACCATGGACCTACTATTTTTAGTAAAATAGTATGCCCACGGTCTCCAATCACCTCAGGTACTTATTTTGCACCATTTCCCTCATGAGCAGTCAATATTTGTTAAATGTAATACAATAATACAATATGCTGTGAATGTTTCTATTTCTTTCGCTCTCCAGAAATCTACAGGTGGTACAAATAAGGAGCGTGAAGAAGAAAAGAAGGCAGAACAAGAAAAATATGAAAAAAGCATAGGTTTGCTGACCTACCTGGGACAAAGTGCAGTTGAGTCACAGACGGTCAAACCATGGTATATGACAACCAAGACGACGACTGCTGAAGAGAAAGATGATCAGTAAGTCATGCAAATCTGATTTTGTTCTTGTAGTAGCTTAAAGTGACAGGAGGAGATTTTTTTGAGGATACAAATATCTCTCAAATTGCACTCGATCGGTCGTAGACCACCTACCGAGAACGTTTCGAAGGTTTATTGGACAAACAAGCACAAAAGAAAATCACAAACTTGCCTGCTATTGTAATCGTCCCTATAGAAATCTGTGCTTTGATTTTCTGTCATGCACGACAGAAAATATTAAATCATCATCTTACTACATAAAGACGGCATATTCAGCTTATTCACTTCTGGTGTGATCTAATACATTGGTAAGCATTCCAAATATGCAGAAAACCCAGGTTAAAAAAAAATTGAGGGCGCTTCTCTTTATGGAGCGAGGAACTGCACTTGAAAGATAAAGCAAGTAAATTATACAACTGAAAGTTTAAAGCAGGAATAGCCCTTTGATTCTCACATTTTGCAATACGGTACGCTGCTAGCGCTTACCCTTGTCAGTCCAATTTTTGACGGGAAGGGTTGACATCATCGTTCATCTTTCATTCGATTAACATGCAAGTAGTGTGATTATTATGTTGAAAACAACTCAACAAAAGAGTTTGTGCAATCAAAAGGAAGCAAAGGGTTTACTTATGGCAAATAACTGTTTTAGTGTGCATTTGCACGCAACCAACCATTGACAAACTAATGATCAGTGACATGTTCCTGTACAGTATTTGTACACACCATTTACGTGTCGTCTTGGCACACAGCGCCGGCCATTGCTGAATCTTGGCAAACCTTGGCAAATTTTCACTGCGCTAGGGAGTTATCAACCACATCAAAATCGGCTGAGCGTGGGAAACTCTACGGCGGTCCGGAAAGTGTGTAGTCTGTGTCACAGACTGCGAAAGATATTATCTAAATTAGTACTGCGCGAGAGATTAACGTTATCAGTCCGTCATAGCAAATGCATGCAAATGAAACTAAATCTCAAATATCTCCGGAAACGAAGGGGTTCTGTGGAGATTTTTGCATCAGAGGGTCCGTTACTATGTTTTGTTTTGAATATGTATCCTAATTGGGTCTGAACCTATAGAACCTAGCGAGAAAATGGAACGTTTTTGTCGGGTACTTCGGTGCTCGCAAACACGGAAAAGGCCGCATCCCTTTTCCCACAATGCCTTTCGGTATTATTCCAGTCTTGAGAATTTTCAAACGCTGGTTTCAATTTACGATTTCAATTTTAGAAACAGGATATACGTACTTACCGGACCGCCGTAGGGAAACTCCACTTACACACAGTGTCAAATAGCGTTGATAGGGATTTTTTGTACATTGCGGTACACTGGAGATTGCGCAAAATACTTGGCCTATCGTAACGATTTACGCACCAAAATATTCCTAACTAAATTATCTAGTTAGCTGACTAGTTTATAATATAGGTTTATTTTTGGAAAAAGACGAAAAAACATGAAAAATACGATCCATACAAGCATTTTTCTTACCATATCAGCTGGCTCAATTCTCGATTGCTGCTGTCAAGTCATGCCACACGCCAGGCTTACAAAGACTAGTGAGCTAAGGGGTCTTTTTTGTCAGGAACCCATTTCTAACATCAGATCGACCACCTGATTCGTTGATTTCGCGATATCCAAGGTACCGCGAAACCGTTTTTTATTCCTTGTTCAAGCTAATCGCAGAGCCTTTAACACAGCGTTTGGCTGCTAGGGAGTCCCATGACATAGCGCATGTCTAAGAATAGCCGGCCAATTAGCGATGCGGATACGGAATAGGTGGCGCTGTGTCCCAGCAGTAGAGATGCTATGGGAGCGTAAATGGTGTGTGTATTACACGGGCTCTGGATGTCGACTTTTGATGCATCAGGAAAACATCGCCTCTCAGAGGAAATCATTGGAGGTGCACCATATTGCGAATTGCGAAAATTGTAAGCCCTTTTTCTAGAGTGACAGAAACCTAAATTTGTGCAAACTAATGAGTACTTTTCTTTGTTGGTTTTATTGCACCAGGACAACAGATCTGAAGAGGAAGAATAGCTTGGATCCGATGCATTCAATGAATCAGTACTTGAAAATCAAGCGAAAGAAAGACAACCCTGAAGGACAAGACACAAGATCCTCAAGACCAGCCATCAAGTCTTCAAGTCAATACAGGACTAGTAATAAATTACAATACATAGAACCTGTCAAACCAAAACAACTCAAGGAAAAACACAAGAAACACAAACATAAGAAGGACCATAAACTCAAAAAGCACAGTCACAAAGGGAAACATAGTCACAAAGAAAAAAGAAAAGACAGAGAAAAGGAACGGCAACAAGAGGTACGTCGCAGTGGGCCTAGTATTGAGCAATTACGGGCAGAGAGATTGAGAAGAGAAGCCATGGAGAAGGCTAGGACAGAAAGATTGTTATCAGGGAAGAAAGAGACTCAGGAATCACCTAGAGTTGTATCAGAAGAACCCGATGGCAGATACAACTCACAATTCCATCCAGAACTTGCAAGGAGACATAGACCTCGAGATAATGTCTTCTAATCTAAGAGACCAAGACATTACAGTGTGAGTCAAAATGATTGTTCCCCGATGAGTAAAAAAATATTTAAAATATTTGTAATCTTTTTAGAATATTATTATATACTTTATATTAACAAATAATTACTTCTTAATCACCATGTCAAAAATCTCGAGATTCATGCATTTTATTTTCAAGTTATGGTCTCATTTTTAGAGGGCTCCCGAAATGCCGCGTGTACAAATTTAGTACAGTAAACCATAGAAGATGAGTAAACATGTTAACAGTGTAATTCACAAACCAGGATCCAGAAAAACGAGATAGGCAAAGAACTTTCTTGTTTGTTGCATTTATTCACCACAGTGAAGCACAAAATTATTAATATTTATTAAGAAAGAAAATTGTTCCAAAAAAGTCTAAACTTTGACTTTTAGCCAACTAAGGTGTATCACTTAAATTGAAACCTGGTTTTGGTGTGTATTTTTCAATATCTTTTTGTTTTGCCGTAGTTAATTGTTAAAAACGAGTTCATTCCAGATCTTGAAGAATTCTCAACAGTCAAAATATAATTGCACTTGTTTTGCATTAATCCCAACTTAATAACTGGCTTGTGTTATACTCATTGGGGCATGCATTACCATTTATCTACCAGAGTGTGTAAAACGTGGTAAAAGCACACATTAGGTATTCCCACTTGAAATTTGTGCTTCATTACCAAATCAATAGAAATCTTGTACAAAGGCAAATCTGAGGGCATTATTAAATGAGTGCAGATATTGATTGCCTGAACCAAAAATGAAAAATTCAAAATTCCTGTGAAAGCTATTTAAATTACTTGTGAAGTATTTACAATTTTAAGAGCTACTTGACATTTGACAAGAAAAAAAATCAGGATATTTGGGGAACAATCATTTTGACTCACACTGTATGTCTTTTAATCTAAGAGACCAAGAGATTATGTCTTTTAATCTAAGTGGTAGTAGTGTAGTAGTGAATCCAAATTTTTCAATCTGGTTTTGTGTCCCTGTTAATGGGGGTGCCGGATTTACCCCACACTCGAAGCAATTGCCCTTACCCCCCTCCGTCCACTTTGTCCTGATTCATGCAATCCTCCATCTGCAAGCTAACCCTGCAACTCTCCTCTTCCACTTGCTTCTTCCAAGTCTTCTTCCATGTAATCTAAAAAAAATCTTTTCAGTAAAGGAACAAACCAAAATGATTGATAAATCAGTAAAAATATAAATTTAGTTAGCTAAACCCTCCCTCCCTCTTGTAAAAAAGCAGTTGGACAAAATAAATTCATATTGACACTATCAGTCAGTTGGATTGGGCACCTTGAGACCACATCACTTGCTTCCTCCGTCCCACACTCCATCTGATTCCTACCAGTGCTTTCAGGCATTGCACCTGCAGCACTTCGGAGAGAACACCACACGCACAAACTAGTGAATAAGGCCCTGCTGTACAACACACGCTGCTTCATAACAAGCACCGTCAAAGAATCACACCAACCGGTAGACAGAGACTGCGCCCTCGCCGACCATTCTGCCGACACGCCGCTAAACACTCCAGCTCCCCATTACAGACATCTGACAGACATGGAATAAACTGCCTGGCTTGATACTCCAAGACCAGACCAATTCTCTATCACACCTAAGACAGAACTACCACCTGGCAGATCTCCCACGCAAGGAATGGGTCACCTTAAACCGGATTCGCACAGGAGAGATCGGTCTCACTTCAACACAGCAATATGCAACCGATGGGGCTGCGGCCATCGCCAGCCTGCCAATATGGCTCTCCATCACAGGACTGGGAGTTCACATTTCAATGAGTGCCCTACCTTAATTTCGTCCACCGGTGGGACATAGATTTCTTTAACCCCAACCAACCCACAATTTGCGTTGGCTCCACCGCATTACAACATGTTTTAGATGCTGCCTTCATACGCAAGAAGAAGAAGTTGGATTGGTTATTCACAAGGTTATATGATATAATTAACCTATCAGGAACATGGTAAGAAGAAGACCTTCAAGGTGCATAGGGATATGTAGAAGGTCTATTTTGATTGGTTATTCAGAAGATATATCATGTTATATTATACAAATACAACATGGTTTGAGGGGAGGAAGTGAGAACTACTTTTCTGAGTTTTTGGATGTGATTGGAACGACCTCCCAAGTCTTCCCATTTGTGTCAGGATGTAGTCCCATCATCCAACACCAAGAGACATTTGTTTCACTGCTTTCCCAAAATAGACCATGTTGTATTTATTTCACCTAAGTAATTTCTAAGTGTGTTTCTAAAGACACATCAGTGATTTCTGAAAGAGTCAAAATATTTGAAATTTACAGGAATAATCTGATGATTATCGCCATCTTGAATTTGAAATGGTAATTTTAATCAGCAGACTCTTAAACAGGTGTAAGCTTATATAAGTACGGAAGACGTGTCATATTACTCCGGACAGTCTGAACTAAGGAGTGATGTCATAGCTTTCACACATTCTTAAATGTGCGAATTGCAGTAAGCCGCATCTGTAATCACAAGTGTACAAAGTCAGCGTGCGCGATACACATGGACAATAGCTGCGCGAAAGCTATGACATCACTCCTTAGTTCAGGTCGGATGAAGTACAGAAGTCCCAAGTATGCAAATGAGGTATTTATTCCATCAAGCGCTACTGCACAACATCATATGGCGCATGTCCTGAAATCAATTGTATTACCTCAGTTGAATAACTTGAGGACTTCAATATGAAATTAATATGTTTTACCGTAAACAAGACTTAAGAAGGATGAGGAAATGTTAAAAGGTACAAAAGTCAGGTGGTTCGTGGAATTTATGAATTATGATTTGTACCCCAAACAAAACACTTCACATGGCATAACGCATGCTCAAGTTATCGATGGTCAATTTATCTATGTGTGGGGAGGAGTGTGGCGCACTGGTTAGGGGTTCGCCTTTGTTGCAGAAGGTCCACGCGTTCGAGCCCCGGCGGGCCACTTGCTGGGATTTAATGGGTTTATTTAGTACTAAATTCTGGATTTGATAATTTGATAAGAACTATTTATTAAACTGGAATTCATTTGGTTTAATTTGGACATGGGCCAAAAGAACCATGAGAATAACCCCATCCTTTGGAGGGGATGTTCAGCCGTCGGTCCCATATAATGGAGAATCACGCCTGAACATGATGATAGGAATCGTAGCAAGTTGGCGATTCTAGTAAGGGGAAAGACCAGGGGGGGGCGGGTTGGTAGGGGGGTGGTTATTAGGGAAAAGCGGGGGGTAAGGGGGATGTGCGGCCGAGAAAGGGTTGCATTTCAGCGATTTTGGCATATCGATCGGTTCACTTTTTTTTTCTTGAAATTGCATATGAAACGGGTTGCATTTCTGTTGCAAGTGATTTTCCAATGGTCAATATCAGGTATGAAGAATGTTTACAAACACAAATGTGACAACATAGTGCTGCCAGAATGGCTCAAAAGACATTGTAAACAGTAGTTTTCTCTCAGCTTTGGGGCTTGCCCCTAAAAACTCCACCAAAAAGCAGGTATATTTTTGGGTAGCAAATCTCGGTCAATTTTTGAAATTTTCGGGGTAGTGGTGCAAACAACCGGCCCCGCAAATCTCTACCCAAACCAAAAGTGAGAACCCCACGGGTGTGAAGACCAGAATGTCCCCATTCGTCCTGGATCCCTGGGCATCTTTGGAAAAACAGTGTCTGATAACACTTATGATCTACCAAGGCTAAAAATAAGACAAAAAGTTAAAAATAAATAGAAGAAAGGAAGATTGGAGAAGACTTATTTCAATGTAAATTTAAAAGGAAGTTTGCATTTTAAATTCTGAAATATAAATGCAAAGTAACATATTCTATTGGATTGGACAAAATTGTCTACAAAAGCAATGTCATTTGCTAGATAAGGTAACCAGGGACTTCAGGACTGAGGTTATACAGGAGGGATTGTTGCAAAAGTCGGATTTTAGTGTGAAAGTAAAGGATTTTTGTGGGATCACATTGACCTTTATTATTGAGGTTAAATTTCCCAAAACTGGTGCATTGTGGGATTGATCAATCACCCTCAGTTGATAACTGTAGGTACAATTTTGCACGCTAGTATTTGGTTGCGATCATAAAAACTACAAGCAAATTGACACCCAACGAATAAATTACCAAGTGTAGTTTGGTACATTTATCAACACAACTACAAGCATGTGACCACCATAGATAATTTACCCAGTCTAAAAACAACAAAATCTCGGGCTTAGACCAAATCACGAATGAACTAATTAAAAACGGTGGTAGTGCAGTTCACAATTCCTGTTCAAAATCTTAAAATCTTAGTTTTGATGAAATTGAATCGATCCCTGACGAATGGCAAATGGGTGTTATAATTCCTATGCACAAAAGGTGATAATCTGACTTTGAATACTAATTATCATGGGCTTATTACCCTAAATTCGGTGTTGCTAAGATTTCACTAAGGCGAATTACTAAAAAGTCCCAAACTTTTAGAACACTAATACATTCATCTTCCGAAATTCAAGGGGTTTCCGTTCCCAGATTAGACGGTCTGTGAAGATCATATTTTCTCACTCAAAAGCATCACATCATCAGGAAAATTGAAGGGAATCTAACCTATTTGGCCTTCCTGATTTAAAAAGGCATTCGCAGCGTTGGCGTGACAAAATTCTATTTAAATGCGTGGGAATTGGTTTTTATAAGAGTGGTAACATCTTTCCAACATAATTAAAAACATTTATCTAATGTTCAGAAAACATGGTCGATGTGGTGAAATTCAAAACCGATATGTTCGTATCTGAAGAAGGCCTAAAACCAAGGGCTGTGGGCCTTTGACACCCGTTTTGGTTGTATTTATATAAACGACGCTCGGACCGTTATGATCAAGTCAAAAAGTTTGGGGCCGTATTGGTATAATTCCATTTTGGTGGCCTATTCTGGGCAGATGAAGTTGTACTTATTGGTGAAAACGAGCAGCTCTTCGCTAAATAATTTGTTATCTGTTGCAAGCGACTTCTCAAATAATTTCAAACTCAAGTTAATACAACAAATCTAATGTTTTATGTGTAGGAAAAGGGTGATGAGAATAAGAGTGGAAATCGGCGATCATTTCATTAAGAAACTAAAGATTATAAGTACTTGGGTGTTCACTTTGATAGAAGCCTATTGCTCAGTTTGCATTCTTAATGCTGTTATCAGAAAAGGCAACAGGATTAAATTGTATATATCAAATCTGTTATTATAACCAGATGATTTAACCGTGTTTACTACGGTGATCTTCTCTGGAAAAGTGTTGCGCTTCCCACAATTAATTTGGGTTTCGGTTTGGGTTTTGTGGCAGTATTCTGACAACAATGAATAGGATGAGGGCCTGCAATTACAAATGGCACAACGATTTTAAGGCAAACAGAAACAACAAGCAAAGAAGCAATATACGGGATTTAGGGTGGGACTCAATTGCAACAAGTTCAAGCTAATCACAGACTTGGGAATATTAAATATTTCATCAGCCTCCTATTAATATGGATGACGATAGGTATCCCAAAATATTACTCACAAACTCTTCTAATATACGATAAACAAACGAAGAAGAAGAAAAATCGCAAATGGAAATGGTTGGCTCATGTTCATAATTTAAATGGTTTTCTGTGGTTTCGATCATTGTCGCAAGATCGATACCATTTACAAAAAATGGGTTCACTCCTTTGTCAATCTACATACAAGATCTTCAGAATAAAGAGTGGTATGAGAGAGCACTTACAAAGAAATCCTTGACACATACTGCAAGTACAAAACTACACCAATGATGGAGCAATATCTCCTCGATTCCACAAATTTTGATACCAGCTCACTCAAGTTCAAATTGCGCACGGACACTTTACCACTTGATTACAACATAGGTCTTGGTCCGTATAATTCAGAATTTGTAAACTACTGTAAAAAGGTTATGAGGATACCAATCATTTTATGTTTACTTGTGATGCCACTTGCAAAAATCAGAGAGGAGGAATTTACCAATCTTGAAATGATTGAGTTCATTAATCTTCCCTAAATTCTTGGGAATGAGTTTTATTTTGGAAATAATGAAGGTCAATACTTCTGTGTTAGAAACATGTTTGTAATTGGACAGTCTCCTTGGTAAAATTTTTGCTAGTAATTGTAAAAATCATATAGCTATCGTGCCTGGAAACACAGGTGTTATTTGAGATCCGTCCATGATTAATTTCAAATTTCCAGGCTAAAATTAGCCACAGATTCTGCATACTTGTATAGCTTATTTATTTTGCTACAGGTATTTCATGTTCGTGTTGCCCATAATTGTATCATGTGGGTTACCAGGGAGACGTTGGAAGAAGAGTGTGAGTGGTGTAGTGGTTTTACAGCCAAATATCTTTGCGTGATCAATAATTACCAATATTGTTGTTTCCTTAAATATTTGTCTCTAATATTGATCGCAAAGATTTTCTGGTTTGCAGTGTCACATTTGGTTTGTTTTGTTTTTGGTTTTGGTTTGTTTTATTTATTTGGTTATCTGTGTAATTTGCACAATTTTTGTTGTTTTTTATGCTTTGTATGTTGGTCTGCACCAGTCGGGTAGATGGGTGCCACTGTTGTAATAAAAGTGAATTCCAAATAAAACTGAAACTTAAAATAAGACTGTTGGTGATCCATGCACTGGAAAGAATAAGAAATCATAATCATTATCAATTGCATTTAATGATTATTTATGTTCATCTACCATCATTTCAAATGCAATTTTTCCAAGAGATCTGTACTGTATCAAAATGGAAATTTTCGCGCTACATTAATTTTTGCGCTTTTCGCGCACTTCTGAGCTTACGCGAAATTAAAAAACTAGCGGAAAAGAAATTTTTTTTTTGCAAAAAAATGTTAAAAATTTAAGAAATGGAAACATTAAACACGCGAAAATTATCACTTTTACAGTAACGACATTTTATTAGGGCCATTAAATAATCAGAACAAATCATTAGTCTTTGAAAGTGATTTCTGAAAAATGAATGCTCCCAAGTTTTATAATATATCATGACTGTTGTCAAGGGTTCGTTTCGTTGGGAGGGATGTGTTGCTGGCCAAAATTTTGAGCCAAGATTATTAGTTAGGTAAAAGCTTCAAAATTTGGTTGATGATCATCATGGTTGTCCTGACTACCGAAGGAGGTGGAAAAATTGTTAGGTTAAGAATGTTAGGTTAAGACTGCCTTATATGTCTGTCAATCTCACCAACATCAATTTCACTTTATGAGGCTGGTACGATCAATAAGTCATGCTCTTATTAATACACATACAAGGCTGAGAACTGGGTTGTGCCTCTTTAAAGCAATAGCAGCACTTTTTGTGTCACCTGCCTTAAGGCAGGAAGACACATAGGGATCACTTCGATGGCTTTAAACCAAACGTGAGTCATAGATGCAACATGGGATCCCTCATTGGCTGATGAGGTCAAAGGTCACATACCTAGGTCAAAGGTCATGTGAGGTCAAGGTGTAAGAATGTCAAATTGACCTAAATTGAAAAGTTGACTTGAGTCATAGTTGCAACATTAATTGGATCCCTCATTTGTTGATGTGGTCAAAGGTCACATGCCAAGGTCAAAGGTCATATGAGGTCTATCATTACAAACCGCAGTGGCAGGCAACGCATGCAGTCCGAGGACCGATGTATTTTTTTTTGAAGAGCGACCCCAATTTTTCCAGTTATTTTGAGATTTTTGTATAGTTGCATTATAGTAATTGCCTAGTAAACAATACCTGCTAATGGTAGAGCTCAAAACTCTGTGTCGCAAAAGAAGGAATTTTTTTATTAGAATAATTAATAATGGAGATCTCTGATAATAATTCAACGGCTGCTGGAAACGTCCTTCCAATATGAAATAGCCGGGAAATTGCGTCATGTACGTGTCTACGCTCATCCAATAGTTGTTCCGTAGGTTCAAACAAGTCGAGCTAGAGATCATTTTCGTGAGGTGACACTATTTCATCATGAATGGACATAAATTTGGGGTTTCCAGCTCCGCCATTAAGTTACAATCAGGAATCCCGATTCCAATTACAAAATCGCTTCTTTTATGACAAACAGATCATTACCACTCTCAGGTATAGTTTACAAGACAATTACCAACACAACTGTGTAAAAATCTAAAATTTTGAAAGTTGGGGGCACTCTTCAAAAATGCGCTGTTATTGCTTTAAGAGAGACAATAGACCCCAACTTTATTGTCATCATTTTTAGTTATTTTTTCACTATCAAGGGCAACACACTCAACAAATTCTCTTTTAATAATTGTTCACAAGGTATTAATAACTATGTAGGTACAATTTTGTGTGCTTGTATTTGGTTGATCATCAAAAACTAAAGCAATTTGACACCACAGAATATACTGAGTGTAAGGTTTTGTGCATTCATCAACACAAAATAAGTAATTTGACACCATAGAATAAATTTACCCAGTATAAGCTGTGGTGCACTACTGCATTGTTAAAATTATCATCATTATCACATCGCATTTTAATTATGACTAGTAGTTTATCTACCATCATCATTATCAAATGCAATTTTTCCAAGGTCTTTGAATACATTCACAGGCCATAAAATAATCACAACAATATCAATATTTCTTCAAGAGTGTGGTTGAAAGTAAGCTACTAGTTTCAAAATTTTAGCAATATAATCTTGCTCCAAAGAACTATTATGGAGCGTTCCCAGATCCCCTTCCATCCCCCACCCTGTCCCCTCCCCCACCTTTCCCTGACGCACACCGCCCCTTCACCACATCCCGATGCACCCCGCCCTGACCCGACGCACCCCTCTCCGACACGCCCCACCCTGCCCCGACGCACCCCTCCCCGACATGCCCCACCCTTCCCCAACGCACCCAACCCCGCCCCCTCCCCAACGGACCCCACCCAGCCCTTTCCCCAGTTAACCCACCCCGCCCTTCCCCAATGCACCCAACCCCCTCAGTGGCGGATCCAGGATTTTTGGAACGAGGGGGTGTGGAATTGGCTGTCAATAATACAGTTACAATGGTACCGCAGTGCCAGGTGGTGGGTGCTGGAGGGATGTCCCCTCCTGCGCTGTGGCAGGGGAGGGTGCAGGGGGTACCTCTTCCCGAATTGAGCATCGAAAAATCTAAACTCGGATTATCAATTCAAAATGCAAGTTTTTTTCTTGCAAATCTTGGATTATTGAATGAAAATCTTGGATTATCGACCGAAAACCTGAATTTTGGACATCGAGTTTTTGAATTTTTGGACATCGAGTGTTCCATACACGTGACAAAATTACTTCCGGGCCCTGTTTCATATAAGTTAGCTTAATCTTTTATGATTAAAAGCGAAACCTAATTCTTCTGAAGTTATTAAATCGTTTAAGCCAATTTAAGGAGAAATGTCTAAGAATTTTCGTATGACATTTATGAAGTTCAATCCCGGTCCCTTTTATAACTAGGTTCTATTTTATTAATCTTACTTACAAATTCCTCTTAAAGGGGCATTTCGTTGTCCCCCCGACTTACCTAAAAAAAGTTGAGGATTTTTATATCATCTGAACCGTTAACACTAGTAATCCATGTGTACATCCAAATTCGGTCGTGTCTGTGAGAAATTCACTTTTTTTGTATTTTCTGTCCGTAAACGGACAGAAATTACAGCACAGCGGCCTATGGGACCGTGGGAAACAAGCAATTGCTCATAACACAAAACCGCAAGATCGGAATCAACTCAAATTTTGTGAATAAGCTTTTCTCAAGGATATCTACTGAATAATGAATAAAACAGGAGGTGCTGGAATCACAAAATGCACTTAAGAAGAATGATTCTTCTTAAATTCACTTAAGGTTAATCTTAACTTTTGTGAAACAGGGCCCTGGACTGCTCAAGACTGGTGCCGATTGGCCTTTATTTTTTAAAATCATCAGCAGTTTTTCTTTTTTCCCGTGTACAGGCATGAAAAAGTGGGTTTTTAAAAAAAAACTGAAAGTGTTTATAATGGTAAATTATGGGGCAGAACGATGGGCCGTAGCGGGTGGGTCTTTACTTTAGAGGGTCATAACTTGAAAACTGAGCCATCTACATACATATGAACTGCATCATGAGATAGAGCTCTTTAATAAGAAAATTACAAACCTATAATTAATATTTAAATAAAATATTAGTAATGAACATTTAATTGCTAAAAAAACACATAAAATGTTGTCTATGTCAAAAGCTGTCAAAGTACACTAAAAGCCCAGGAAATTGTTTGATTTAAGCAAAAAATCAAGATGGTATAAAACCATTTAAGCTGATTTAAGCTGTATCTTTATCAAGACAAACTTCATATAAAATATAGAAGAGAAATGGTAAATACGAGCCGGTAGAATGGTCGATTTTCTTTCCTGACTATAATATCGATTAAATAGCAATGCAGATTACAATTTGTAGCTATTTCCTCTTATAACAATCATGCACATGCTTAATAATGAATAACCTTAACTTTTAGGATAGGCAGTTTTAACACCTGACCCGTTTTCTTCTTTTTTTGGGGGGGGGGTATAATTTTTTTCTCCCTCCAACGAGGGGGCGTGCGCCGAGCACGCCCCTATGTAGATCCGCCAGTGCCCCTTTGTTGTTAATAAAGGGGGACTCTGAAATTTCAAATTTTTAGAGTATCAACAAGGCAGTTCTCAGACCTCTAGTATAATTGCCTGCTTTTGAGATCTGCCTGTACTTTCTGCACAAGTTGACCTCAAATGACCCTTGATCTTGGTATGTGACCTTTAACTCTACCATGACACACACGCACACACCCTCACACAGCCCCATGTGTCCCAATCGACAACCTTGTCTCCCCCCCTTTACTCCATCAAAATTGAGATTTTGGTATTGTAAGAAAGTTCGTATCTTTCTCATTCCTGCAGTAAAATTTTAGGCCCAGGAAATGTTTTACTCGGGGGGGGGGGGGGGGGGCTTGAAAAAAAAAAAAAAAAAAAAGTGGGGGGGGGGGGGGGGGGGGGCACTTGTAATCAAAGGTGGATATGATGAGTAAACAAGAAAACGTGTAAAAAGGGGTCTCTTTTTTCCCATCAGGCGATTGTAAAGCAAAGCAAGATAGGCCTAAAGGATATAATTACTGACACAATGCATTGCTTTACTTGTTTAAGGGTACAAATAAGTGATAAAATACTAAATACTTCTTTAGTGTAGCACAAACAGACAAAAATACTTGTTTTAGGGGTATGTTTTTAGTCAGTGGAAGTACTTGATTTGGGGTGCATTTTGTAGTCAGGTTCACACAGGTCATATCCACCTTTGAATACAAGTGCATGTGTTTATGATATGGAAAAAAAAACAACATCGAGAATGGTGGTATCCCTTTAGCACACTCTTTGCTTCTAATATCCAAACAGCTGTACCAATTCTAACTCAATCCCTCAAAGTTTGTAATCAGAGTTTTTTGGTGATGTGCGTTCCATATGAGGGGAAAACAGGAAGATTCTACTTGTAAATATGCAAATGAGCTCATAATAAATGCATAAATATGATTACACAGTGTTTGATTATAATTTTGCATCCACCACAGACAACAGTTTCTTCAAAGTTGGATATTGGGATCTTGTAGAAGTGTACACACCTTTAGTTGTAAGCAGAAAAGCATTAGAATGTTAAAGGTGCTGTTCCGATTTATGCCTATTGTGTCTAATGCTTGATATGAGAGCCTGGCACTTGCACGTATGCCATGTCAATACCGTGGGAAACAGCTTGGCGATTTTGACAGTAGAAGCAAGAATCATAGTGCACAGCCCTATCAATACTGCTAGGTTTGAATGGTTACCCAGGTCAAAATTCCAGTTCTTCTTCTTATCGTGTCCAACACTGTGGTTCGCAAATAATGATCCAGCCAGAGATGGGGTACATAACACCGTCTGCTGCTTCACTGATTACGCAAGGTCCTTGTTTGTGCCTTGTTGCTCCCAGCAGTGGGCACACAAGAGGTGTTCCATTGTCGGTGGTGCGGTTTCAACCACCACCAGGTATGTATCCTGATCTGCTTCCAGATAGTCCCAACTTCTGCAAGGAAACCTTAGATCGGCCAGTTCTGGTTCTCAATCTATTGAGGCATCGCCATTCAGCCCATGAGGAGTCGCTCAAGGTGGGAGATGCTCACCAGGTCAATACCGCTAGATGTTACTGGTTGATGGCAAGTCTTCTTTCCACAGGCGACTCTCTTTACTCATTAGAGAATGTTTCAAGGGTTGGACTTGCTTAAGAAAACTCTCTAGATTTAAGGCGGTTGGCAGCAGGTACTCTGTCCAGACATAGGGTGATTCACATGGATACTTGGCAGCTACGCTCTTGCATGCTTGCTACGCTACGACGGAGTATGGTGAGCAATTCCTGCTAGGATGTACAAGTTTTCCGTGGTGTTGGATCCCAGTTGATCCAGTTAAAGTGGTTCCATTTCCATGACAGAATGGTTTCAACTGTTTTTTAAATTGTTGTAACTGGGCTTATAGTACGTTTTCTGAAGAGCGATCTTGGTGCGGGGTGGGCAGGGATGATGATCGAAAGTAAGGATGTACTGTCTTCAGGTATATATTTGCCAGTTGTCCAAAGATATCACTTTTGTCCAACTTTCGGTCATTTATAATCTGAACAGGTATACTGTATTTTAAGTAAGTATAAGCTGCCTTGTGCAAACCTATTTCAACCGACCAATTCTGAATACTTTTTGAATTAATGAAGCAGCTATTTTGAATGTTCAATTTAAAAAGAGCCGAGAATTGAACCATTTGCGTATTAGTTGAAATGAAAAGGCTTTTGAAATGGTGACCTGTGAAAATCGGCAAGTAATGAAATCACAAAATATAATCTTTTAAAATCATGGAGTGGTGGCACTTTTATCATCATTGTCAGAGGCCACATTTATTTTTTATTTACTTTCTTTCTTTCAACTTCCTGCCTTAATAGATTTCATTTTTAGTCTGTAGGCCTTTTTCGTAAGATTTTGGTTAAATACCATATGGTCTATGTAATACATTTCGTCAGCGATACAGTAAGGTTAATGTAATTAGGGACAGTCTGATGTAACCTGGATGTTAATGTCAGTGTACACAATGGATATGGTTACATAATTATTTTTTGTGTTGGCCTTTTTTCATCCAATAATTCTATCGATTTTTTCCTTGGTAATAGCCTCCTCTCCATGCGAATGGAACGGCTTGGTCAATTGTTTGGAAGATCGTTCTTGGAAAATACACTTTAACTGATTCAACGGTCAGTAACAACCAATTTGAAAATTGTTCCATTTCTGTCACTGATCAACTGGATATCAACTGGGGATCAACGGATTTTTTTTGACCTGGGTACCACGAAAACTGCGGGTTTTCGGTTATATCTTGAGAGTGAAATGGGATTTGAGGGCCTTAAATTTCAGACTATAATGAGAAAATACTGCCTTGTCAATCTGATATAAAAATCGATACTACTTCCGGAACATCAGGGGGGGTCCCAAAGACGATCGTAACACGCAACCTTAATAGAAGACTTTGCAGCGCATTCTTGGGGAAGAAATTGGAAACGAGAGGTCCTCACGTTTCCCTAGGAATAAGACGAAACGTATATAATATGCAAAGTATGAACCTTTGCTACAGCCTTTCTTCACAGCGCAAGTAGCATTAGATACTAAGGTTCTTTTGGTGCAAGTGTCATCTAGCTCGGGTTAGGGATCCAATATCATGATTGCAGTTGGAGATAGACTGACGTTCAAAGGAGATTTTGTTTATGACCAAAATCCCCCATGTCTTATGGCCCATGCCCTTATGCCCCATTCCCCTAAAAATTGATAATACTGTAATGGAATTGGAAATGTTCTACTATTTTTAAAAAATACATAGTAGTACTAGGACTGCTTAAAATAATAAGATAAACCAGCTTAGGTTTAGTTTTTTTCAGCCTATCAATAGATAGGCTTTTCCCATCAAGTAGAAGATTTTCTGTCAATTGGCAGTCCAACAAAAATAGAAAATAGTCTTTTGTATCTTGTTCAATTCTTGTGAGACTCACAGTTGGCAAGGATTGAAAATGCTGGTGGGCTTCCTAGTGTAGAAACACAATTTTTTAATTTTTGAGTTGCAAATGTTGTTTTGTTTTGGGTACTTTTTGTATTTTGGCCCTGATTTCCAAGGTGACAGTTAGTAGGCATTTTTTTTTTGCATGCAGCAATCACTTGTCCTAGCTGTTATGTTAAGAATGCCAGCCTTTTATGCATTTGCAGTCTAATGTTTTTACCGTAGTTGTGTTGTCAAGTGTGCTGGCATGTTTATTTACACTACTTGGGTCACAGACTTAAAGGTGCACGAGAGATTTCACATATCAGGTCCTCCCTAAAAAAATTGACAGTTCGATTTTTTCCCCTGATGTAAGTTTCCATCAAAAATATCCCCATCTAAAGGATTACTGAGAAATGTTTCTTTCTTTGGTACAACAATTGTGGAGTTGTTTAATTTTCGTATAGGAACAAATACGAACTTCAGCCTATGTTTTTACATTGAAATATCAGCAATTCAAAATCGCCCTGGTTAAACATTTCTGTCGCATAATAAAAGTAAGAAATCTTATTAGTGTTTAATCTATTTGAACTACTATTATGACCCCATATTTGGGTGCCTCAAAGATTTCTCGTTGCACTTTAAGCAGGACACATCCCATGTCCTGTTTTGTGTGTAATCACACTCATTACCGCTGGTTCAGTTGTACATTTTGCAATATGCTAGTACTACTACTACAAATAAAACAAAACAACAAAGCAAGTAAAATAAAATAATTAACATGATTAATTAAAAAAATGTTTATATTCCTCAGAATGTAAACTTTGTGTTTTTCATATAATAAGCCCAGTGCATTCACCCTAATCAATAGAATTTGACACTAAGTGACTGCCATAGTATAATACTCCTTAAAATCTAAAGGATTTTCCTTTCCTCAATTTAAAATAAATGTCTGGAATTCCCGGTGGGTGGTGTATGTGTCTGGTCCGTGTATGTGTGTCCATATCTATGCCTTTCTGTGCCCGTCTCTTTGGGCTGGCCATCATGTGTGTATTGTGTGCCGACAAGTGTGGTTGTAGTGTTTAAACAAATGTCAAAATAAGAATTAACAATTGAACACATCTGTTTGCTCATAGCCAGACCAAGCACCATTTTTTTATGTGTGTTGTGTGTATGAATGTATGTAGGTAATGTGTTAAAGGATCTGTAGTGGTTTTTGTGTGTTGTTTTAAACAATGTCAAAAATAAGAATTAACTTTCGGGGGCTGTGGCCCTTCTGGGTCCTTCTTACACTGGGGTAGCATACATGTGCCGTAGCTGCCGTCCTGGGTGGGGGCGCCGGGCCCTGACTGTGGGTGTCTTTGTTGTTGGCCGGGACTAGCTCTTCATTGGGCGCGCGGATTGTAGGTGCGTTGGTTTTTCCTTCTTGGGCCACTTTGAGTTTACAGTGTTTTTTTTTTTTTTCCCCTATCCAATGGACGTGCATGCGGTAGGTACTTTTGAGATTTTATTGTCCCTTTATTCTGGGAAGCTATATTGTATGCAATGTACTATAGTGGTGAATAATGTACCACTTGTTGGGTACTTGTTATATTCCAATCCAATGAAGGCATGGCTGGTAATGTCTGGGCACTTTGAGATTTAATGTCCCTTATTTTCTGGGAAGCTATATTGGTTGCAATTGTATATAGTGGTGATACTATACAACACCCTGTTGTAACCTTCAACAATGTAATTTTTGCCATTCAAGAATGTAATTGGTGTATGCTGTTTTTAGTGAGATAAGACTTTGTTAATAAAAGTTTCCCTCTTTGGTGGAAAATAATGGGAAAAAACAAAATAGAATTAACAATTGACAATGTTGCTCAGAGCAAGCCACCAGCCAAACCCAATTTGTATGGTGTGCATGCGTGTGTGTGTACGTAGGTATGTGTTGTAGTAATTGTGTATGTGTGTGTGTGTGGTGCATGTCATGCATGCGCGTGTACTTGTGCATGTATTCATGCATGCATTCATACAATTAGCTAATTTAGCTAATTACTAATTAGTGGACTTTTGAAAAGTGATCCTTTGTCCTCACCTTTATATCTGTTTGTTAAAGACACTATCATGATTTGAAAAATAGGTGAAAATTTGCAGGATAGCTTCAAGTGAAGGATAAGTCTGGAGAATTCTATAAGTTACCTTTTCCCAGCTTAGATTGACAGAAAGAAAACGGCAGTGTTTCCAAATACATCTCATTCAATACGTGGTGTAGTAAGTGTCCCATTGCGGACAGTAATGACTCAATCTCCGATTCTGTCCTTATTAGGTTGCTTCTGGTCTTATCATTTGCAGGTATGTTAGGATCTTGTACTGTGTTACTACACTTCAAAATCTGAGTTTTTGATGATTTTTTCGATTTACTGATTTAGCAAATCAACTGATAGTGTCTTTACAGAATAAACCTTATAATTATATCAAGAGTGAATGCTTAGGTTAATGTTTTTTTATAAATTTAATTTATAGTGTTTCACACAGATATGTTTGTCTTTAATGTCTGTCCTGTCATTTTGGTTAAAGTGTTGCCATTTGTTTCCTCTCCTCTGCCCCTCTTGAGCCATTCAACCAAATTAGATCCGAAGAAAACCCTTGGACTGCAGGTTCATATAGGGTGTTTACAGATTGGGCCAATATTAACACTTAACTGAATATGGGTGGGGGTCCATGGACCCAACATTTTTGTTTTTTGTGTGCCAATTTTTATAATGGTCAATCATTTTTGCCCAAATTGTATGCATTGCCTAATACAGTTGCGCACATTTTGTGGCAAAAAATTCAAATCGGCCATGCGTTATTATGCTAATTATGTTGGCGCACTATTCAAATTTGTTTTGCCCTTAATCGTACCGAGTACCTCGATGTAATGTATTGATGATTTCCTATTATAAACCAAATTTTAATGGAAAAGAAGTCCCTCAGGAAAGTGGGTGTTTCCTTTTTTTGGGTGGGAGAATTGGGTGCATTTTGCAAATCGTTGGTTTTTGGACTGCTATTTTGATCTGTACAACTGATTGTTCATTTTTTTTTTTTTTCCCTGTTATGTGGTTGTGTTGATTTACCCCATCAGTGACCAAGTGTTTGTTTAAAAATTCCACTGCCCAAGTGGTTTTCAGGGGGGTCCATGTGGACCCCCCACACCCCACACACACCCTCAACACACATGACCCCACACAACAAAAAAAAAACGGGGAATGCACAAGACTTTATACACATGCTTTAAGGGGCATTCTTTTGAAAATCTATGAATTTTGTTTTTGTGTCACAGATAAATTGCCTATAAATCACCACTCTTGGTCAGAAGATCCCCTGCCCCAAAATCCAGGTATCAGGTTTTAACAGATTGGGATTCAAAGGTCACATGCATTGAACCAAATCAGCATAAGAATCACTCACCACTGACTTGTGACCCATATCGATGGTCACGAGTCACGTGGCACCCCATATATTGGTTGTTAATCTAGACACTATGACTAGTAAAATCTCAATTCCCTTGGCACGTACAGTTCAGTAGCTTTCATTCACCAATGTATTTATGGTTTTGGGGGGATGATATAAATACCCGATTACCAAGGTCAAATTCATGTCAATGTATTTACACGTACAACCACTAAACTGTGTCCTTGTGGATGATCATATTGCAATAGAAAATTGGGTCAAAGCTCATGTGTTCCAATTAAGGGGCATTTTGGGCAGTTTTTGTAAACTTAATATAATTTGTTTTGTCTTCTGCCTAAACATTGAGCCTCTGCAGCCTAGCTTGGTCAGAAAGCCACTGACTCATGGTATGTGTTCCCAGAATGACGCCCATTGACCACTTTATGACTTTTAATTAAACCCATCATACAATGTTACACATTTTGTGATCACAAAGGGGGCAAGGAACTTGTGGTTTGAGAACCACCGTGTTCTTAATTAACCAAAATTTGTTTGTAAGACCAAGTTAATTTGTTTATGATATTATTTTCCCATTGTAACGTAAAGTAAGGTTGTCACAAACATTGCCCTCTTTTGAATACCATCACTTTATAGCTTCTCAATCATTGATGCTCTGGTTCTGAATAACTACTACTACGCTGGACGTCACGTTCACCCATAATTAGGTATGTCATTCATGCGCGCAAGCTGCGCCCACGGTGTGGTCCCAGTGTTTTGCAATAATGTCCCGGACACCGAAGGTACGGCCTCCTCCAATCAAGACTGTGTGTGTGGATTAAGCTGTAGCTATAATGTTAAAGGTACCAGGAAATGCAAATAGAATTGATGTGGTTTGTGTCAAGTCAAGAATGAGGGACCATGAAGCATTCAATATTTGGGTTTGGTGATGACATCATTGGTGAACTTGAATCTGTTTCACGAGAGTAATAGAAAATTCTAAGTGACTGGTGTGAATCTAAATTCATGACACTGACTGAAAACAATGTTCAAAATAATGATGTCACTGGTAGTGAATTCTTTTTTCTGGCCTGGTTTTATTGGAATGGAATATCCCTGTAAAGATTTGGAGTAGGTTTATCATCTCATTTCCTGGGACCTTTAATAAACCAGTCTTAAGGTGCAACAAGAGATTTTTGAGGTACCCAAATATTGTGTCATAATAGTATTTTCATATAGACTAGACACTTGATCGAATTCATACCTTGTATTTGGCTACAAGAAATGTCTAAAGTGAGAGAGAAAATGGCGGGCCGCGATTCTGATTTGCTATATGTCTATGTAAAAACAAACATAGGCTGACTTTGTATCTTGCTCCTATATGAAATTAGTAATTTCACAATTTTTGTACCAAAGAAACACTTCTAAGCTTAATCCTTTTAGAATGGGGTATTTTTCAAAAAGGGGGAAGCTTTACATCAGGGCAAAAAAACAGAATCGATTTTTAGGGGAACATGATATGTGAAATCTCTCATTGAACCGTTAACGTGAAGGCAAGTCGCAAGCTCTTGCGCTTCATTCCGACTCCTAAAGGTTGCAACTGGTGGGTTCCGTCCTCATCAACCCCACAGATCTACAGTCTGGTGTCAGCCGCTTGAGCCTACACATAATACGTGTGCCCCGTCACGCCAGTGGCGCGCGCGGGAGTCCTGTCACAATACTTTTGTGCAAGTCGAGGAGTGACAAAAAAGATGATTGAACAAAGCAACCGGTAAAGGTGGTTGAAGGCATCGTCTGATTTTTCAAATGGTACATTGATCGCGTATCACCAAAAAAACAACCTATTACAAATTTGAGTTTATCAAAAGGAACATTCCACATTCCAGAGAAAACACACTTATTCAATACCAAAATCTGTATTTTGAGAGACTAGGTTGTTGATTGGGTCACCCACCTTCAAGATGAAGTTAGGCATATTTTAATGGCGTAAAGAAAAGAGATCAACCTCCTGTAACTAGCTCAGAGGCAGATTTATTGAGTGACCATAATAGCAATGGACAAAATCTCTTGCGATTGGTAGTCATCTAAAATGTTGCTTGGGCACATTTGAAAAATTGTGCACCCTCTAGGTTTTCAAAATTGATATTTTGCATGGTTATATTAGCTTTTATATACATTAGCCCTCACCTGAATTATTAAGCCCAAATCAGCGCACTTATGGGTAAACACAACAATTTTATAATTATTGTCCCCGCCGACCATTAATTCACGCAGACGACGAGGAAATGGCATGTAACACCAGAAAGAAGCCAGAGTAGGATTTCTCACGGCATGCACCTTTTTTTGACCGGTCTGCAACCTTTGTGTTTTAATATCAATGAGTACGAGACTATGATATTCATGTAATAGACACATTTGTTGATTAAAGTTATGGCAAACTTTAGTTAGCCTATAAATACCCGGATGTCTTTAGCCTCTTATTTTGCTCTCGTTTGCTTTTCGGCATGTTATTTTTATGTGTAAAATATCTCTATTCGTCCAATGGCCTAGACTATCATTTCTGAGCCAAATTGAAATTTCTTATTTTCTGAAAATGTGCCAGTGCCGCTTTAATTAGCCTCAATACCGAAGACTAGTGGAACTCAAAAATTGGCCGTTTTATTAAATTTGCACAATTCCTTTGTGCAATGGCCACTAAAAAATTAAAGCTGATTTAGCCCTAATTTACAACCATCCATAATATATTTCACTCATTTGATAGTATTAAAAATATTTTCGTACTTGTCCTGTATTTGTATGGAGTCGGAAGAACTACAGTACAGCTTGTGGCACTGACATTTCTGACGAGTTAAATTATCTGGTTCGAGTAAAATTTTAATGTACTCGTGGTGCTCCAACATTTAAAGTGGATGACCCAATTGCAGTCAGGTGTTCATGTGTTCTCCCTGTTTTCTGTCACATGTAAGCATATCACCCAAATTCCCAAAATAGCCGTTTAACAAATTTGATATAAATTGGGATCGATTAAGCCCCAAATTGTTTCGAGCTATGAGTTTGCAAATATTGGGTGAGACGCACGCGCCAAATTTTAAAACAATCTAGCGAGACCAATTAATATTGGGCTTAAATCATCTAATTTTATCATTGTTTTTGGATCCGATATTTTCACACACTTGGACTCCTCAAAACATGATGATTTACAAAAATCATTCTGTTTTGGAATAGACGCAACGAGTATAAAATAAGCTTAGATCAGTGTGCAAAAATCAGAAGTTTCACATTTTAAGCGCCACCTGTTGAATTTGAAATCTCTTGTGCACCTTCAGACCACACCCCGAGCATTGCAGATAATGTTTACTAAACTGATTCTGAAGTGCTCAAAATCTTGGTGTTTGCTTTAAGTCTCCTAAAGGATAACCCGCACATAATATACGATAAACTCCTCTAATAATCGACCTATCGAGTGGGGTTTCAAATCAAACAAGGCGGTTCTCCGAACCACAAGTGTCTCCTGGTGTGCGCGATCACTTGCTTATGATTGAAGTATTGCAAATGATTAGAAAAACAAATGCACTGGAGAGAAATGTTACTTAAGTTCACAATGGGGGCACAAAGGTCACATGAGGTCACCCAACCCCTCCCCTTCGCATCCCTCCCTGACCCTACCCCGGCACCGACCAATTTGTGAATGGGCCAAAGGTCACATGAGGTCACACCATGGTCACATGGGGTAACAAAGGTCACATGGGGTCATCAAGTTCACATGAAGTCACCAAGGTCACTGTCACCAAGGTCACATGTCACCAAGGTCACATGGGGTCACAAGGAAAGGTCACATGAATTCACCAAGGTCACATGAAGTCACCAAGGTCACAGAATCCCAAGGTCACATGAAAGGGTCACCAAGGTCACACAAGGTCAACCCGCCCTCACCGACGCCCCCCACCCCTTCCCCGATGCATCCACCTAACCACCCCAATGCACACCACCCCCCCGAACCCACCCACCCCCACCCCGATTCACACCCCCCCGACCTCGTCACCGATTCCCGCACCCCACCCCCCGACGCACCCCACCTTGCCACTTAACACCCCTCCACCTTGCCACTTACACTCCACCTTGCAATAACACCCCACCTTGCCACTACCACCCCACCCGTCCCCCCCCCCAACACCTCACCCTTCCCCCTCCCCAACACCCCCCCTTCCCACAACCTCACACCACACCCACCCTTCCCCCTCCCACCCTTATTCCCCCCTCCCCAACACCCCACCCTTGCCCCCCAACACCACACCCCACCCACCCCCACCCCCCACCCACCCCGGAACACCCACCCACCCCCAACACCCCACCCACCCCCAACACCCCACCCACGCCCCAACACCCCACCCACCCCCCCAACAACCCCACCCACCCCCAACACCACACCCACTCCCCAACACCCCCCCTTCTCCCCCAACACCCCACCCTGGCCTCCCCAACACCCCACCAGCACCCCCTCTCCAACCCCACCCTGCCCCCCCCTCTCACCAACACGCCCCCATCACCACACCCACCTTCCCCTTCTGATTTCACACACAAGATGTATGGTATAGTATTTTTTGCATGTAGCAAAGGAATTTCGCATATCCGATGTACCCCATTTTAGCGAATTCAGCAAGTACGCATATTTAAGTAGCGTCATTTGCTCCTAAGCCGCATGTTCAGGAACTTTCAATAGCAAAGATGCGCACCCTAATGGTTTTGTTGTGCAGTGAAGTAATTTTGCATATCGAGGTAACGTTTCAAAAAATAATAGGATTACGCTGAGTTTTGCATATTAAATTAGCTAATTTGCATGTAAATTGTCCGAAATATGCCCAACATCTAATCAGGTCGAGAACTTCTTTATCCGCTGCCTTCCACAAGGACCTCATCATACGCCTCTCCAGAGAAATTGACACCAATCCTTGCGGGAAAAGGGTGTTGGGTATAATTGTGACCGGGCCAAGAAAGCAAATTTAATATCATGAAATATGCAAATAAGCAGCCAAAAGCTACACATTAATATTCTGGCACCTCCTCTCTCACCCTACCAGTTAGGAAGTAAGTAACTCGGGATTAGAGTTTTAGCCAGCAGAGCATTTCAAAAAACGGTTAAACCGAAATTCTGAAAAATATGCAAATTAAAGCTAATTAATATTCATGAATATGCAAATAATGCCAGCCCAAAAAGCTACACTAATATTCTGGCACCTCCTCTATCACCTACCCACGGTAGGAAGTAAATGGGATTAGCGTTTAGCCGCAGCGCATTCAAAAAAGGTTAACCGAAAGGTCTGAAACATATCCAAATAAAGCTAATTAAATATGAAGATGCAAATATTGCAGCCAAAAAGCGACACATATATGGCAGCCCTCACTCTATCATCAATCAGTTTGGTATATAAATTGGATTTCGTTAAGTCCAATACCCAATTTATTGGTCAAGCTACCATATTTTGTTCAACTCAGAGCGAGACCAATAAATTTGGGTATTGGGCGAAAACAAGAATCCAATTTTATCATTATTATGTTTTGAGAATCTTGTGTCCTATATTACTATACACATTTCAATTTTAATTTAAAACTTTAGCTTGCCTTGGCCAGTTCATGACTGGCCAAAAAAATTGTCCTGTCAAAAAAACAATCCCCTGTCTTCTTCACCTCCTCAGATGACAATTTATCGCCGATCTGACGTTTTATAGAGATTCAGTTTGTTAATTATCTCCGTCTTCATGGCGGGCGTCTACAAAAAAATTGTTTCAACTTCAAGATTTACGCGAGTTGCTCTTTGCCTACAAAGAAAGACTCGAAGTACAAGTTCATGAAGTTATGTACCATGCCATGCTGCCATGGCCATGCATGCTACTGTACTGAGTCACAGTGACACTGAATCAAGCGATTACCTTTTAACTCCATGATTTAACTGACCTGAAAATCTTTACTCCAACAGCGGTACTCTCCCGGTGTGGGCACTATCCACACCTTTAATAAATCCATTTATCGTTGGAAATCTACTCCCAACAGCAGAAGAATTAGCCATCTCGCAAGGTAAATAAAAACAAACACGTCCTTGACACGATTGATGCAAAATTGACATGACCGGAAATTGTGCACACGCTAGGTACTTCCGGGGTACATAATTAGCCTGAATCTTTGGCCCTCACACGGCATTATGCCGTATTATTCGACGAACATGGCGGGCCAGCGATGACTACCAAAGCAGGTTTGCCTAGTGGGTTCGTGTGCGCATGCGGCTTAATACTGTCTCGTTACCAGGGTGCACAGACATAAACTGCATTAGGAATGCGTTGTTTAAAATTCAATGAAAGTTACGGGGGATTGATCCAAAGTGGTGGAAGTATTTGGACACCAAAGTTTCGAGAGATCGTAGATAATTGAGAAGTGTTTTTTATTGGGTTTCCGGCATGTGTATAGTAATATAGGACGGAAGATTCTCAAAACATAATAATGAAGTAAATCGGGGATAGCGTTTAGCCTGCAGAGCATTTTTAAAAAGGTTAACCGAGTCATACGGACGGACATACGGACACACAGAAATTTGGACTAGTATGTGCCTCCATGAACATTCGTTCAGGCGACACAAAAACGGAATTATATCAAATGAATTAAAACTATCTGACCAAGCGTTATAACCGCTATTTAAAATTTGCGCCAGTGTATTGCATGTTATGCAATACAGATGGCTCATTTGTGTCATACATGCAACAGGAAATACACACTATGAAAGTGTCACGTTTAGGTGCATGATGCTACTGTGCCGTTAGTAGTGCAAATTTCTAATAGCGCATGGTCAGACAAAATGTTTTAATTTTTATGGTTAGTATAAAGAAACCAGTTGATGTGTTCAATAATTTTATAGCATATATTGTATAAGATATTCTTAGTACAGGTTCTCCTTTAACACGCCATACATCTAGTTCCCAACACTCAAATTGTTTAAAATCGGAAATCTTCCAAATGCTTGGGTATTTATAATGGTGCTACAAAATGGCGCTCAATGCGTGTACAACATTACCTTTAATTTCACTGTGTTAGACAAATAATGTAGAATAAAATAAGCACAAGTGAACAAATATTTCCAAATTTTCACAGTGGTTTTATTAAAAATGTACAAGCTAACACCTACTGATCTTAAGACCATACACTTACCAGTGATTCTATACATGATATAACAAAAGTCCATGTCACCATTGTTTTCCGTTTTGATCTGAACATCTAGATTGGGTTTGTTGTTTAATCTTAAAATTGTAAAATTCCACGACTATTCCATGACCAATACAAAGAGCAAATTCAAAATTGGCATTGGACTTTAAACATCACCAGAAACAGCTTGCAAACATTACTTTAATCCACACAGGCCCAATTCTGAAACTTAAGTGAGAACACTACTTCTGACTTTTTTGGAAAATTTCAAGACCAACATCAAAATTTTGTAACTTTTGAAAATGTTACCAATTCCCGCCAGGCTTGTGGCAACTCTTCAAGAACCAATTGCATTGCAAATGGACAAGACAGCACATAGTATTATAAATGACAATGTGTGTCAGAATTGTGTGTCAAGGTAGATAAAGACCATAAAAAATTCTGATAAAATACCTTAACAATTTTCCCTTGGATTGAGCTCTCATTTTACAAATTTGTCACATAAAAAGAATAGAACTTTATGAGGACTGTACAGAAAACATTCCAAATACACAGGGTATAGCCTCCATTTCTAATAATTAACCCTTTCCTGATGTCAAAACCAGTGCTACCACCAATCACTGTTGGTTGGTTAACAGAAAAATGCCTGTCTTCATGAGGAAAGGGGCCAATTATGAGTAAGGTCGATATTTCAAAAACTATAAGTACCTACCTCGTCAGTTTGTGTTACCATAGTTAGTTCAAAGGTTCAAAAATTAACTGGGCATAAGCCAAAAGTTTCACTCTTTCAATGTTATGTAGTATCCGGCGTGAATACTGTAGAAAATGCTCTGAGGAAGTGAAAAACTGCTTCGACTTTCAGCAGTGTTGTGAACACCAAGTTCTGGTATTAACAAGACAAAATTCTTAACCAAACAAACCAACAAAAAAATTGATGAAGTCCAATAAAACAACTAGTTCAGAAGGTTCACCCTCTTCTACCTCTGCTCTAACATACAAACGATTTCAGGTTTATGCGGGTCCAGATGCAAGAAACAATGCCTAAATTTCCTGATTTTCAAAAGGTATTGGGATGTGCTTCTTGCATGGAAAGTTAGGCATTAGGTCGCTTATGCATCTGCAGCCACATAAGCATGCAATATAAAGGTTGCTACTGATAATCTGATTAACATATTCAACATGTTTGACTCTCTTCCCTAACAAACTAGTTCATTTATACAAGACTTCATCAATCTTTAGGTTCATTTCACAACTTTTCACAATGTCCGACAACTTTCATTCCTGTAGTCCGTTTTAGAATTCCTGCTAGTCCATTTTAGAAAATTTGCTGAGCATTTTTTTTTTGTGTGAGAATAATGAGCACAATTTTAACAATATCAAAATGGTATCCAATATGCTGCACACCCATTGTTGTTTAGCCATGTCGTTTTTTTTTTTCAACATAATTTAACCATTGATAACATCCATCACTAAACTACATGTATATTTACAGTTTACGGTAAAAATACCTTAAAACAAATACAAACACTCTTGATAAATCATGCCATTTGTCATTAATTGTAAATGCTGAACTTTGGGGATGAACAAAATTCTGAACGAAAGCAACATTTCGATCAGTTAAGCTGTTTAGCATGTCACACACATCTAGAAGAAATGTCCGACAGAAAAACTTTGTGGCCATATAAGACGTGTAGTATTACAACCTATAAAGTTAACCTAAAGGCCTAATGTAAGGCCTGGGACAATCCGCGTTTAGAAAACCCGATTAAACTGAATCCTTGATGATGCGCTGGCAGTGCTGTAAGCAGATCTGGAGATAGGCGGAGCTTGGTATTGCGCTGTGTATCCATTTGGCACATTTCCAGTGGCTTCACTCGTCATGGAGAACACGTTGGAGGTGACTGGCATAGTCATATTCGTTGCGATGGGTTCTTGCTTTATCTTTACTAAAGCGATCTGATTTGTTGCCTTTTTGGATTGCTGTTGGCATGCAAGACAGTCATCTTGACCATTATCCTGCAGACGGTCTTTCTGTGGAGGTGCTGGATCTGAATTGGCCTTTGCTGTTGCATCTGGTTCGGGAGTGGGCTCTGTAGATTGGACTGGGAGCTCCAAAGAAGGCTCAGTACTAGTGTTTCTTGTTGGCATTTGCAGTGATATCGCTATCAGAAGATATTTTCTTGGAAGACCTTGTACTGCGGGGAAAATTACGTTTTGCATGATTATTACTGGGTTCCCAGTCCCTGTCCTCACTTGTCCAATCAGCGGAAGCATCTGAATCCGCGTTAAAGCCGCGTCGCCCTTTCTTTGGTCTATTGACAATTTTCTCCTTGTGAAACAAATGCAAACTGGACTGAGATTCGTGTGGTTTTTTGCAACGGGGGCAAGCCAAATCGGGATGAAAGGAATTCTCTTCTATGTCTTGTGTTTTGGAGAGATTCAGCGATTCAGACTTCTTTTTAGCAGTGGGCCCACTTGAAGTAGGTACAGGGTCTGAGTCTTCAGGTGGTAAATCTGGTGGATGCGCTAGTACTGGAACTGGCAGAAGAACTTACATGTACACTGGAACTTGACGATGGTTTCGGAATGGGAGCATTTTGTTGTGTGTTTGGTGCCTTTGGTTGTACGTTTGAAGCTGGTTGTTGCATGTTGAGAGCCTTGGGATTCACCAAAGTACCTTTGATGTTACTCAGCAGCTCATATGGTTTGGTGATTTTATGATTGTGGCGAAGGTGGTTCTGCAACAAAGCCGCTGTGGTGAAACAATTCTTGCAATGGGAAAAACCCCACCTGGCTATCCTCAGAGCATTGGTGTGTGTCTGTATGTGACTATGCAGATCCATACACTGTTCAAAACCAATGTTGCACTTCATGCACTCATACTGCTTCTGGAGAGCAACAGTATTATGAGCCGTCTGTATGTGGGAAAGACAATTGCACAGGAGAAAAACCTGGTACTCGCAAACTATGCACTTGAATAACTTGACGTCAACCTCGCCATCTTTCTTTCGCGATGTTCTCTTCCACCAGTTTAGCAGAGTCGTGACGTTTTCCAGTACAGTGCGCACACTGGCAGACGTATGAGTGGTCATGAGCTGAAATGTCATGAAAGATCAGTATAGTTCTTATGGAATTTTCCGTTCTTGGGGAATTTCCCGTTCATTCGCAATCAGCTCAGAGGTGAACCTCGCGGTGAAGCAAATACAGTTCAGCTCATCGCTCATGCAGGGATATGGACCAGCTAATATCTTGGCAAATCATGGATTTCTCCTAACTGTATTGCGCATTTTATGGATGATAAGATACACAAGAGTAGCCTACCATGAACGGATTATACACTATTCAATGCATGCATTCAAGGATGAATTAAAACTTCTATCACCATCACTGCACCTTTTCATCTCATCTTTTATGACGTATCCACATGTGGTCCATCCCAGCCTCATCCCCAGGTAAATAAAGAGTCATTACCTGTTCAACCGTGACTCAATCGCTGCATGGGGTGGGATTTGTCTTCCTTGCCGCGTAATTACATGATCACAAACTGGACTATTCTTGCCAATCTTGTACTTGATCGACAGACAAGAAGTTTAATGCTTTTTTCTGGTAAATAAATACGAAATCCGCTGTTTTCCCCACGAATAAGGAAATTCCGCGCGGGAAGGCATAATCCGCGCATAACATGTTATTTACCGTGATTGCAGATTCTCCGGCCCTACCCTAATGGTAGGCAAAATGTGGTTGAATCTACCAAAAATTCAAGACCACTTTTGTTTCTTTCTGTCAAATACTTGCTCTCCTCCATTTACCTAATTGCAGTGAATGTACTGTTACTAAAAAACAAAAAATGAATACAAAAGTAGATATTGACAGAAAATGTAAGGAAAAAGAAAAAGTTGATATTGACAGAAAATGTAAGCAAAAGTTTTGCTTACCGAGGTTTTTATTTTAAGCTGTAGTCCTCCGGCTAATTGGTCTCAACTAATTCACACATTTTGGATAGATTTTACACAGGCGTATTTTTTTATACAAATCCTTTAGGTATACAACCTATGACATTTAATATTTGATGTTTGTAAAAGACTAGCTGCTACTTATGAGGGTGATGTAGCCTTTATTGATGACCACCAGTTCTTGATGAGCTCCGGTTTGACTGAATAAGCACAAATTTCTATCTGGGGTCAAACAAGATGTTGTCCAAAACTCTATGGCAATGAACCCCAGTCACCATTGACATTTAGCAACAAAAGTTGGCATAACAAAGTGGAGAAACACAGAATAATCCAGAAAACTGGTGTAAAACCAAGTTTTTTCCGCCTTCCACCACGTCTCGTCCTCTGTGCCTCGCCCACTCCTCCTTCTCCTCTTCCACCACGTCCTCCCCTCCCTCTTCCCACCAGCTTTGCAGAAAGACCAATGAAAACATTAAAATTATATTAGTTTCAACTTTTACCACTTCCTCATTAATTATCATTAATCCTCATTACTTTTCCAAACAAAAATAAAGAAATTTCACTAGAGCTTCCTTGAGGAAACACTGCAAACTTTGTCATAATCATTTTCTTAAAATTCTACACTGGTAAGTGCACACATGTCAAATCCATGCATTTTGAAAGTGTTGGCCCTGTACAATGACCATCAAAAGTTCAATACCTTTATTTAACATTTTCACCCATATCTCTGTAACCGAAAATCAAGAAATATGCCAAACAATATTTTTCGTTTTCCGATTCCTTATGAGGGACGGATCATTGGATATACTTTTCAACTAAAATCGAACTACTTTATATATGATTTGTTTAATTCAAGATGGCCGCCACCACATCAAAATTCTTGAGATGTGATAAAATTCAACAATCATGTTTAGAATTTAGTTTAAGGGGGGTGTGGGGCATGGGAACCCCTAATCTGCTAGAACTAAAAAATACATCACGGTCCCCGACGTGAGTGTCGTCTGCCGTCGCGGTTTTTGTGAATGGGGCCAGAGTCACATGAGGTCAGAAGGTCAACATGAGGTCACCACCATGTCACCCCACCCCACCGCACTCCTTTCCACCAATTTACATCATCATAGCCCTTCTGGAACTCATACCGCCAATGCATTATAATTAATGGCACGGCTGTAAAAATAATTTTTCCGCGGCAAGGTAAGTCAAGATTTCCCTCGACTTATATACGCTGTTTTTCAGCCATCGCGGAGTGTGAGAGCGCAACAGGGGGGGTGTCTGAGGGGGATCTTCCCCCTCAGAAGCGAAGCTTTTTGAAAAATCGAGTTGCATTTGAAGCTATTTGTTGCGCATTTTTAACACTTTTTTAAAGCTAAATGTTATAGATTGTGTCCAAATCGACCCTTAATTTCCACATACCAGCAAAATACACGGGAGAAGCTAAGATTACTAGTACACAATAATATCTTGCTGACGTTTTTGCTGATTTGACTTGACAATATTTGTTTTCATCCCGTCCCCTGTTATTGTTCACACGATAGTGATGGAAGACGAGCTGTGTGTAAGACGAGCACCATCACCCTTTGCTCTTGCAGGTGATGTTCATATTTTGCTAGATTCAGCCACGTGGGAATCAGTTTTATTTTTTTAACTCCTTTATTAATTTTTATATTAAAGTTACAGAGTCAATCAAAATATGTAGTGTAATCTTACAAAGACAACTATTGTTAATTCTTTTGCGCATTTAAATTATTTTCAACGAAACCATTTTTTCTAATAAATACACAGATCGACCGGTTGATCTGGAGCTGTAAAAGTTGATACAACACTGCGCTGATGACATTGATATACAGTGCTACAGTGATGAGGTCGGCTTTCTTATGGCGCTAGATTTTGTGGTGATTTTATCACCAAGACTTAGCTAATTTTTCGTTCATATGTTTTATCAAAAAATAAACACACTGGTACTCAACTCATTTTCCTACTTTTATTATTCAATTCTGGTGTATTGTTACTCGTGTTTCCCTTGATTTATTTTTAACTATGTTTGTCCTTGGTTTATACACAATTTTTTCCGTTGTTATTTCCTATTTTTTCTCTTCTTGCTTTTGGGTCACTAAAATTTCCCGCGATTCGGCAGGATTTCCCGGCACTTGATCTTCCCGTCTTTGGCCGGTTGTTCCCGCTGTACTTAAGGTTTAACAGGTGACCGGCCAAGGTCACCTAGGTCACCAACATGTTCACCCCACCCCCACCCCCTCCTTTCCACCAAGTTACACCCCGAGCCCTTAGTATCTCATACGGCAAGGGTTAACATTTTGACCACAGACACACACACATACACACACAACATACTCCAGAGTAATCCCATGTGCCTTCTTCTGCATTTATGTAAGAACAGTGTGTTCTAATGACTCGTAAGGAAGGCTTGCTTACCTTCTCCGAGTTTGATGTAACAAATTTTGCAATTGTTGTCTTTAGCAGATGGCAGAACCTCCCATAAATATATAATTCCCCCACACTAATATTCATTTCGATCACCACCTGTATGACGACACCCCCTCAAGTGACGTCATACCCACAAATCCCTCTTCCTCTTTTCGTTCGTCTACCTCGACATATACAATCTTGCAGGGGGCGGGATGGGCCGGGAATCAACATCGGAGAAGGTAAGCAAACATTCCTTACGAGTCATTTAGAACACCACTGTTCTTACATGACTCAACAGGAATCTGCTCCTTCAATCCGATGTTGGATGTAACAAATTGCTTAACTCGCCAGATGCCAACAGGTACTAGGAGGCGTGCAGGATGCAAAACGTCACAACCACCTGGATTGCGTGAAATCGAATATATTAATATATTGCAAGCAATTTTCAGAAGTAGTAAGGAGGCAGTGCAAGGTCACAGATGCCAATAACAAATAGCAAATTAAACAAAGCACACCACTTACTAGAGAATAATTCGCTGAGCCCTCTGAAAGAGTGGCTCCTGCAAAAAGCCGGCCAGATAAGCGATGTACCTAGAGGAGACGTCCACGAAACCAGCACCCCTCGTGCACAACACACACGCCGCATAACTGAGAGGTTGACTCCAATATGAGGTCTACAAGGCCTTCAGAGCACTCCGCGCCATTA
>JAMKCH010053852.1:0-24026 GCA_023653785.1 Ophioderma brevispina
GACTGGAATCAGAACGCATGAGATGACTCCAGAACCTTACATAAATCCAAATATCACAAATATTTTGCTTCCCTCAAGCCAATTTAGTTTTGTTCCACGGCTAACCAACGGTAATCAGGAATTGTTATGTGCCAACAGTACTTGTGATCAAATGTGTAAAATAAATTTGAGAAAACACCAGGGGAGCCATGGGCCATTCCACAAGTTTGGTCTACCAGTATAAGGGAAATTTTAGTCGGGGAGCTGAAGTGGTCAAGAAAAAAATTGTAGGGTCGATTCCCAGCTCCAGCACCATAAAATATAGGTCTCGGGCTGTCATTTGCATTAATTACTATACTTAACCTACAAAAATACATTCTTAATAGCTAAAATCAGAAGGTTCCGGGGGCTCCGCCCACTGAAACTCCGGCAGGGGATTGCTCATGCACCGCATCCGTTAAGGACATTGGCGCTAGCTATACTGTGTATAGGTCCCCTCTGGCGGACAAGCTTAGACTGCCGTATCAAGTGAGCAAGTTAGACCAGAAACCCAGTCTTTTGTTGATATTGGTACCCATTACCCTCAAAAGTGGTAATCTTGAAGGTTCTGAATAGCTGAAAATCCAAGAACTTCGGGGGCTTCGCCCCTGAACCCCCAGAAGGGCTCTGCCTCCTGCACACACCCATAAAAACATTGGCATCGCTATTTGCAATTCTCTTTGGCAGTACAAGCTTATACATGTATCTGCCCGTCTCAGTGAGCACAAGTTAGAAACCATTCTTTACTTGGGTCTTTACTTTGAATAAACTCAAACATTGGTCATGTTGAAGGTTCTGAATAGCTTAAATCCAAGAGCTTCAGGGGGATCCGCCCTGGACCCCGGCAGGGGCTCTGCCCTGCCAGGGGACCCAAGCGGACCACTGTAACCACCCATTCAGGGCTTCGGTTTGCGTCAAGGCACTTGCGGGGGGCAGTTCAAAAGATCAAGAAAAATGGTCTGTAGAGCATCTACTTAGGACAATTTTCAACGGTCCTTAAGTGGGCCCGAAACCGTGCGCGTTAGTTGTAGATATGTTTTATTCGCTCCACTATGCTCCGCGGTATTAATGCAGCCATAACATTTCTTCACTTTACACCCCCCCTGACAAACATGTCTAGTGAGGCCCTGATACGAAGCAAGTCAAAACAATGTTTGTGGTTTTCTTTTGGACTTGTCAATCCGAAACGTTACCGCTAGGGGGCTATAACCGGAAAAATTTCCAATGAAATCTAGAGGAAGGTGGTATCCTCAAAAATCTCCTCCTGTCACTTTAAGTGAAAAAGCACATACCATTTAAGTTCCAATTATATTGAGGGTGGACTAGCACACTTACAAGAATTCCTGTAAAAATTATTGATTCTGAGAGATTTTGATGCGCGTGTTACAGTATATACACATTCGTTGTCTAAAAAAATTGATTAATTTTAAACATCAATTTGTAGCGATTATTCTTTCCCACTGCCGCAGAAGATTTGTAACATTTTTTCATTCAGAATTATCAATTTTGAAACTCGAAACTTGATACTCGAAACTCAAAAAAAGTGAACGCTCTTGAATGAGGATTGGCTGGTTGATTTCTGTATAATAATGTGATTTGGTATGTCAATTCAAACAATTCCCGTAGGATTTTTTGTGCTAAAATTGATTTCTTTCTGGTTTGCATTCAAAAGGAATAGACCTGTCAGAAAATGATGGGGTTCAAATTTTTAGATGCTTCCCCTTCAAGAGGGGAAAATGCTATACAGGGGCGAGAAATTTGAAATTGAGTACAAATTGTGTTTTAAGTAATTAAAATGTTTGCAGCTCCTTCTAAGGATTAGAAAAAGCATATTTTGCTCAGGCGACGAACATAAAAAACCGGTTTTACGGGGCCCAGACCGACCCTGAGTTTTCAGTTTTGCAGATTTTTTTTTTTAGTTTTCCAAAAATCATGTAAAATCATTTGTTCTCTTGATTTTTCAGATTTTGGGGCTATTTTAGGCAAATTGTGAGCTCCAGCAAAAGACAAAAAAAGTTAAAAAAGAAAAAAATCGCCACGACCGACCGACCCATACCGAAAGGTACGTCGCCCGTAACAGGGTTTTCTTTTTTCGTCGCCTCAGGGCAAATATAAGTGACATTTAGCTCAGGGAAATGAGACAGAGATTGATTTTGTGTTAGTGGGCAAGGAGAAGAGAAAATTCTGATGAATGTTACGGTATTCAGGGAATTGCAACACAGGTTGGTGGTTGCAGATGTGGCTAAGAGGAAGGTGAAAAAAGGTGGTGAGGAAGGTAGCGCATGAGATGAAAGTATGCAAGCTAAAAGAAGAAGAGACAAGAAGATTTTGAGACAAAGAGTTGGGGAGTTGGGGGGGCTGATGTGCTTTAAAGAAGGGGTGTTACAGGCATGCAATGAAGGGTTGGGAAACACGAAAGGAGAGAAAGATGAGAGAAGGGTAGGGGAATTCAGAGGTGAAGGAGACGATAGTGAGAAAGAAGGATGGCATTTAAGGATATGAGACAAAATGGTACGGAAGAGAATAAAGCAAGGTATAAGAGGCTGAAGAAGCAAGGAAAGAAGTGGTTGGTGAAGGATATGAAGGAGTATTTTTTTTCCTAAAAAATTTTTTTGTTTTTTTTTTTTTTTTTTTTTTTTTTTTTTTTTTTTTTTTTTTTTTTTTTTTTTTTTTTTTTTGGCAAAGTAGGGGCGGAGTGAGTTGAGAGAGAATCCAAACCAGTGTGAAGATAGTGAAGGCAATGCAAAAAAACAGAGCATCAAGGATGTGTGGCTTACTCCAGAGTGTGGTGTTGAGTGCTGCAATTAGGTGGAACCACTGATAGGTACAAGCAACAACATGCGCATGCTAAGTGATAATCCCATTATCCTGACGTCCCTTAACTGCGTTTTTCCACTTTTCAAAAACTCACGGAGCGGACCCGTCTTGTTTTTAGGGAGAATTGCGCCTAGATCTACAAGAAAAATAATGCTACATCCTTTTTTGCGGTGATCGTCAGGTATGTAGCCTTTTTCCGAGAAAGATGTTATTAGGGATATAGGCCAATAGCCAGTGCAATTGTTCATGCTAAGGCCAAACAAAAAATCAAGTTTGTTTTCAAGTAGGTAGGCCAAAAACCTTAATGAGAAATTTAGAAAAAACTAAATAATATTTTTAATTTAAAAAAAAAAATGAAAAGGGGTTTCCCAAGAAAAGGCTCAAAGGTGGCTAAAGGAAGTCAAGGCAGTTGCAAATCACACTGATGTCCAATTATTAGAATAGTAAAACAAAAAGATGGATTTTGGATCACTTAGATATAAAATTTTAACGTTCTATCACCTCTGTTCGCATTTTTATCTGAAAATGCAAATTTCCTCAGTAAATACAAAAAAACAACAAAATACGGTAAAAATGGCCTCCAAATTAATGCATGTGGCCTACTACTGGCCAACAACTTGAATCATGCTGACGCCACTACTTCCATCACACTGGCTCCACCACCCATCACCCAACTCATTTGGATCCCTGTATCGCATCAATACCTGACTACCCCCACCCATCAACCAACACTCCACCACACTCATGGACTACTGACTTTGATCCTTGGCAAACCAAATTCGATTTTCAGTACTCCATAACCAGGAGCAGCAAAAACCTACAGCTAGACTAACTAATAAAGTTAAAAAAAATAATTTTTGCACAATTTATTGCTTAAGGTGTAGATCAGGGATTAAACAGTACAATTTAGATGACATTGAGGATTAGGAAGGCTTGTTGAGATTAATAACAAATTATTTACATTAAAAAAACCGTACGTAAAGTTTTCTCAACTTATTACAACTTTGAAGAAATGAAATTTTCTTCCATTGACATCTTCCCCAATTTTTCATTCCGAAATTGTAGAAGCAAAACTACATCCTCTGTTGACTTGATTATATGTCAGAATGGTCAAAAGTTATTAAACCCTGATCTATGTATGAAGCCTAAATTGCATTTATATAGGCCATTTCCCCTTCCTGTCAGCCACCAACTCACCACCAACATTACCATTTATTTAGGAAAACTTCCCCACTTGTCAACCACACAGATTCCATGAAAAAAGTATTTATTCACTGAGCCTGGTCAAAACGAACGTCTTACTATTCAAAAATTTTTAAGACAGGATTCCCTGCAACTGTTTGTCCTTTGTTTTTTTTCATTTTGGTTTTCTTGCTTTCTTATAAACTCTGTACCAAAAAATGGGGTCTCCAAAACTAGTTTTCAGAAAATTCAGAAATTAAACTGCTATCTCCCCATCATGCTACTTTTTGAGGAGTTTTTGAAGAACACTTCGGTAAATATGGCTGTGCATGAAAGTATGTTCTCTGGAAATGAAATGGTCCTTCATTGGGGGTCACTGGAACTGAGGAAGAGCCTGAAAATGAGGGTCTTATAGGCGGCACATCAACCCATACTTCCTCCCAATGTGAGAACCCAAGTGGAGGCCATTTAAGAGTCCACTATCAGAAAAAAGTTTTCCTATAGACTCTAGGTTTCGGAGGTTTCCTCCGAAACCTTTAATCAGGATTTAGAACTGGTGTGTCCTAGACACAGAGCTTCTGACACCTAAAATAAATTTCACTTGTGCGACCCCGACTCTGTATTTCGGGGGAACTTTTCATTTGTTACACTATCACAAATTCACGGTCCTCTCACGAAAGCGTCCTAGACCCTTGCTATGATTGCAAAGTCCTAGGATCCTGTGGTACTGTGATGTAGTGTCCGCGACCTTAACCTGTGTTTTTTTTTGCGTGTAAGTAGTCCTGGACCCCCGTGGTAACTGTTATGTAGGGGGTCCCAAAGCATAGACATGCTACTCATCTTTAAATTGAAAGGCCTTGGTTTACTTTAAAAGCCGGCCCGAATCTCGCAGCAGTCCGCTGTGGCTTAGCGGTGCAGATCTTCAAACGACCAGGATATAATATATATGTGTATTATGTTGTAAAAATGTGATTAGTGTTTTGTATGTAGGTTCGAGTCCTAGTTGCACCATTAGTCAGTGGGTTTAGAATTATTTTAATTTTCTTTTTTTTCTTCTTAAATTTAATTACTTTAATTTATTACTTCTTTTTATTTTTTGATCATCAGTATTGATACTTCTATTTTGAAATTTAATTTATTACTTGTCTTTTTTTTAAACACACTGTTTTAACTCTTTTTTTAAAATTTGATATTTAACATTGGTTTTAAAGAGCATGTTGTATATTATGGCCGAGGAAGTTTGATAGAGAAAACAGTTTGACAAAATTCAAGAGCGTATTATGTGGAATATGCTTAAATATGTTTTTGTAATGTTAAATACAGTGTGAAAAGTTAAACATCAATATCGATTTAAGCAGTGATTCGCACGTTTGTATGGTAAAAATATGGATATACTATATTAAAACGCACAAATTGGAAATGTAAACAGATCCGTTGATTGTAAAAAAACAGGTGTTATAAAATTAAAGATGAACGCCATCAATGTAATGTTAAGTGTTGCTCACTCATTAACATCTTTGCGTGATCAAATGAAGTTAACATGCTAATAGTTGAACATTTATAAGTGTTAAAATCATTAACTGTATAGGTGCTGCTCTGTAAGAAATGCAAATAGTTTAATGTATTAGCCACTTGTTGTTGCAGTGTATTAATAATTCGCATGTGACAAAATGGCGTTCGCTGACAGTGTAGATGAAAAAGTATAGTATATTTACTAACTAAGACTCAAATATCTTGGCTGTATACATTTCATCTGGAAAACTGCACTTTAAAATTCTTAAAATGCGCTAGTTACATTTCGAAAGTTATGTATTTTATAACTGGGATTAATTGCATTATAAAGCAGATCCGAGGCAATTTCATCATTATTTAACCTATATTGGCTCACTTTCAGCTTTACTACCGACTATTGAGTATCTCGTGTTGGGAATTGCAATGACGTTATGTTAATCGATTAACTAAAAATTGTGTATCGTACCGTTGAAAATCTGTTATTGGGTGAAATTAGCGTGTACTTGGCGGGATATCTACAATCCCGGTATAGAAGTTTTATAGAAACATGGCCAAAGGACTACGGCGTGTGAGGTAGTTATTACAGAGAAGTTAGGTAAAATACCACTAAATTTTAAAAAACATTGCGTATTTAATAGCAATCATCTTCTAAAGGAAATCCTGTTCATAAAAAAAATTACTTTACATATAGAACTCAAGCATAAAATTTGAGAGCGAGTTAATGGATCCGATTGCGCCAGTTATTTTGCATCTTTACACTGTAACCGTATTTTAGGGTGAAATATTTAATCTTTATATACAGTGCAAAATGTTATGTTACGGTTGACAGTATTGTCCGGTTAAATATCAGTAAACCAACAATAAAAATAAGCATTTACGGTAAAATACATGTAACATTGTACGGTCAACGTCAAATTTACGGTAAAATGCTGTAAATCAGTTGCCAGGCATTTTACCGTAAATTTCTTACTCTCTTGTCCAGAAATTGTAGTTTTAATTTCATCCTCTCATGTTCCGTGTCATGTCTTCATGATGTATATGTAAGTGAGCTGTTATAAATAAATAAAAAGGGATCTAAGTTTGGAAGTTACTAAATTCATACTGATTTGTCAATGATCCTAAATCAATGGCTCTCAGCGGGTCCCTCTTTCTCTTAGCTTGGTTGACACGTTTGGCAGATCTGATATAATTTCCTGGTGATGATGTGTTGTTGCTGTCGTGTGTTGAAGGCAGCTCTTACCATTCTAGTGCATGTGCTATCTGGAAGGTGCGATCTGGAGTTTTGTTGTGACGTGCGAGGTAGGCCTTCGGAAGTTTACAGCCATAAATATCACTGACTCAACAGTGAAAGAAAAAGATGAATCTTTCAACTTCTGTCCTTGGTGATTTTCCCCCCGAAACAGTAGTGCAATGTCGTCATTGAAAGGTCTGAGATCTGTAGTTTACTTTATGCCTAATCATCTACTCCTCCTCTTTTATAGCTGAACGTCACAGCTCTTCCTCCTTCCAATGTGCATCCCAAGTCAAACTCGCATCCCTCAAAAATGGATGCAAAAAGGATGCAAATGGATGAAAATTGGATCCGAGGATCAGGAGAGATGAAAAAGGGATGCCAAGCAGGCCAAATTGGTGGATTAAAGCGATGCTGAACATGAAACAGGATGCCCAAATGGATGTGAACTGGATGTCGAGGATAAAAAGATGACAAATGGATGCCAAACTACAAAAAGGCAATAATGGATGCCAATGTCTAAAATTGGATGCCACGCACTGAAAATTGATGCTGCAGGAACTTAAAGGATGCCACTGAGATTGACAATGTGAATGTCAATGATCTGGCTGTCGATTGGGATGCCAAGCTGTCGAGGATGCCAAGCAGGGAACTCCAATAATAGCAAGGAACATCTTGGTCATCATGCATTGTCATCGTGAAGGTGCATGTCAAAGGTGGCCACTATTTGAACTAAACTGTCATTCTTCATGGAGCCAATATCTAATCCATGTCTACATTTACTGTGCTTTCAATTCCCATGGTGAATCTCCTTGCTGCAGGCAATATAGAATGATTGCTGAGATTGTGTTTCAGGAGTTTTTTGGAAGTATGGATATATTTAGAAAGTTAGCAGGATGCATGTCATATTTAACTATATCACTTAAACAAATATGGAGCTGTTTTAATTAATGTACAGTATGTCAAGCTGTCAATTTGCACCAAGGGCAATGCAGAGTAAGAAAGGGGCCAACCTATGGCCCAGTTGGCAACTAGGTTACTAACTGTAGTGACCCTACTTTTTCTGTTTTTATGCCAAATATAACCTTGATATACCCTACCTGGTGACTCACATTGATCTAGCCCTAGTCTAAATATTTTTGGGATCATGTGCATTCACTAAGAGCTTAGACCTTTGCGAAAACAATAATCCACTACAGGATAGGCCGGTTGCTAGGCTAGTCTATAGTGAACTCTATGTTTGAATGATGTGTTGTTTGCTTTTGCTGTGTTGTGTTGAAGTGCAGCTCTTACCTTCTAGTGAAGGTGCTATCTTAAGGTTCGATCTGGATTTTGTGACTTGCGAGGTAGGCTTCGAAGTTGACAGCCATAAAATATCACTGACTCAACAGCTGAAAGAAAACGATGATCTTTCAACTTCTTGTCCTTGGTGGATTTTTCCCCCCGACAGTAGTGTCAATGTCGGCATTGACTCGAGATCTGTAGTTTCTTTTAACTCCTAATCATCTACTCCTCCTCTTTTTAGCTGAAGCACATCTCTTTCCTCCTTCATAGTGCCTCCCAATCAACTGCGCATCCTCAAAATGATGCAAAAAGGATGCAAAATGGATGAAATTGGATACAGAGGATGCAGAAGATGAAAAAGTGATGCCAAGCAGCCAAATTGGTGGATTAAAGCGATGCTGACTGAAAACAGGATGCCCAATGGATTGTGAACTGGACGTCCTAGGATGCACAAGGCTGAAATGGATGTCCAAAAAAAGACAAAGAGCATAATGGATGCCAATGTCTTAAAATTGGAATTCACAAAGCACTGAAAATGGATGCTGTCAGAAATTAAAGGGATGCCGCTGAGATTGAGAAAAAATGTGAATGTCAATAATCTGGCTGTCATATGGGGATGCCAAGCTGTCGAGGATTCCAAGCAGGGAACTCCAATAATTATATCAAGGAACATGCTTGTCATCATGCATTGTTCACGTGATAGGTGCATGTCAAAAGATGCCACTATGTTGAAAACTACCTGTCATTCGTCATGGAGCCATATTAATGCCATGTCTAACATTTCATGGCCTTCATTTCCATGGATGAATTCTCCTTGCTGTACAGCAGATATAGATGATTGCTGAGGTGTATTTGTGTTTTCAAGGATTTTTGGGAAGGTGTGGATATATTAGAAGTTTAGACAGGATGCATGTCATAGTTACTATATAACTTAAAACACATAGGAAGCTTTTAATTATGTACAGTAATAGTCAGCTGTCAATTTTGCACCAAGGGCATGCAGATTACGAAAGCGCCAACCATATGCCCAGGTTTGGTTTCAATATGTACTACTTAGTGACCCTACTTTTTCTGTTTTTTGCAAAATATAACCTTGAGATACCCAGCCTGGTGAACTCACATTGATCTATGTCCTATCTATAGATATTTTTGTATCATAATGTATTAACTAAGAGCTATAGACCAGTTTCTAAAACATATCCACTACAGATAGGCCAGTTTGCTAGGTGTCTATATTGAACTCTATGTTTGAATGGACTATCCGATATGTCAAACTTTGATCAATTATTGGCCCTTTGGTTATTAGCCTGGGTTGATTAGGCCTATAGGGCTATAATTACCGTAGCATCATAGCCTTAGTGCCAATAACATACATCAATGATTATATATTCTGACCTCAAGGCTAGAGCCTTCAATCATTGAGTTTGTAGCGGTCTTGGATTAACGTTGCATGGTACTACTCGTAACTACAAACCTTAATAGCAAACCATCCATCATTGGCATCAAACTGTTGCTTCATTGAACTATCATGGTGACCCCTCTGGAACATGCCAACGATCATGTCATTTAGAGCCACATCTATGATATTTCAGCCCTCGGTTGTCGGACACAAATCATTGGCCGAGCTCATTTCTTCCACTCACATATACGTGAACAAATAAGCAAATAGAAACTGTAAAATCTGGTGTTCTGGGACGAGGCTATTAGTTAGTGGGTCATGAATGCATGCAGATATCCTAAACAATTCAGGATAGACATCATCAATGAGCGAGGCATACTCATGAATCATCTACGTCCTAGTAAGACTTACTGCTAACATGAATAGGTGACTTATTGAAATTGCCTGTGGGTGTCTCTATCACTATCGAAAGTCTATGGGCATTTTGTACACAACCCTGGTTCTTTAATTACAATTATTGCCTCAGCTTTCTATTACAATATTCAGCATCCTACTATTTTTTATAGGCGATCATCACAGGTTGCATCACACCTCAATAGCCAAATGTCATCATTTTGAATTCCTCACTGACAGAGGATGCCGCTGCAGCCTCATTTACATATTTCGGCAATTTGCTCCACTTGTTTATCCACTTGGCAGCCATTCTACTCCAGTTTTTTTATCCATTTGTTATATTACCCCTCAAAATTTTGATTAAAAATTATTTTTTCTCAATTTTATTGAGAAAATTTTCTCACGGAAAAGTATTTTGTTTACTATCAAGAGAGAAAAAGGATTCCCTAGAGTTGTTTATCTAAAATGCACCTGTTTTAGATAGATTGCCCAATAAGGGAAGTGGGGAATTCCCCAAGATTTAAACTTAGTAACTGAGTCCAGCTTGATTTTCTGCTTTAAAAATCAACACATTGCAAGATCTGGGAATTTCCCCCATAGAGTTATAATAAGTGATGTAATTCGGAATGATGAAATTCCGATTGGTCAGCTTGGTGTAAGGTTATGTTTATGCTGATGATGATGTATGATTATGTTAGAAGGGGGAATCTATCTGGGATTAGTTAAATACTATATCACTGGAAGGACTCTCTCTCTGCCAGCATCCACTACTAACATACTTAGAAGATATCTCTAGTTTTACTCTGCATTGAGGAGCAGAGCTGTAAATACTTGTGCCAGGATAATAATTCTGTTGAGCAGAGTTGCTGAATTATTCTACTGTCGGCTTTGAATCCAAAAGTGTCTGAATCAGTAAGATTCCACATTGTGGACATAGAATCGTGGTGATTACCTTGAACTGACACTGTGGATTTATTATCGTCGAGGGACTTAATTTAACCTTTCGTCTTGAACTTGCTGGAGCAAAAGTTACCTTCAGGACTAAGAAGATTCAAATGGAATATTACCTGAGATTTAATAAGTGTGACTTTGCATGCTGTCATTTTGAGTCTTCGCTGTAGGACATAATCATCGTTGAACTTGCAACAACGCCCGTTTTTGAACAGTAAGTATCAGTTATATAAATTGTGTGTAATTGTGTAATTTTTGATTTATGTATCATGTTTTGGCACATACAAATTCGGACAACAATTACAATCATTAAAATCTGTTTCTAAAATTCAGATCACTTGTGCACAAGGCTCGTTTTATTAGTGTTTGAAAGTATTTCTGACCTTAGCGCCAACGAGACGTTCATAACAATTTCTAAAACTCCATTTCCTACTACTACATCCATTTCGCATCCATTTTTTCAATCCTTGCTCCCTTTTCATCCATTTTCTCATTCCCTTTCTCATCCATTTGTCATCCCTTTTCAATCTTTTTGGCTTTGGCATCCTATTTGAAGGGTGAAATTTTGGCATCCACCAATCCTATTTTTCCCCTCTGGCAAATCCTTTTTTAGAGAGGATGGGCCTCTCATTTGCATATTTCGTAATTTTGCATCCACTTTTAATCCTTTGGCATGACCTTTCATCCATTTCTTTCTCCCCATTTGGCATCTGTTTAGCATCCAATTTGCCACATCCATTGGCATCCATTTTGCATTCATTTGCATCCCATTTTGCAAATCTCTTCAGCTTCATTTGCGCATCCATTACTTGGCATCTCAAATGGCATTCATTTCATCCCCGTAAGTTTTTGCTTTACAGAGTACACATCATATACAAGGTTTCATATATTAAAGTAAATTGAAATTTGAGATTCCAAAAACACTCGAACATACATATTACTTTTATATTAATGTAATGACGCGTAATAATGATAAAATAGATCAAATTGCATTTACTACTGGCACTTGCGGTACAAAACGAGGGGGTTAGCATCCTTCTGAAAACAACAAAGTTTACTATTCTCAACATCAGTCAAAATGCCAAATTTATGCCACGTTAGCTTTGAAACTTGGTAAGCTTGTAAGTTGATGTGCAGTACATTTCACCTATTTTTTGTTGTTTAAAATGATAGAAATACAACATCCGTCGCTTTGTTATAGACCCGACTATAACTGGAAATAGATAAAAAAAATAACCGCAGAGAATAAAAGAGGATAAAAAGTGACAACACTGACCATGGCCAGACGGAGACCAATAATTTTGAAAACCAAATTTTACCGATTTGGAACAGAAGCATCATTTGGGCTATTCCACAAAAATCCAACACCTCTCATTTCCCACACCTTCTTTTCTCAAAAATGCAACGGGAATTTCATAGTGAACTCCAGAAGGTGCATGGGAATTCCCATCATGAAATTCCAAAAGAGCATGAGAATTTCCGCAATGAAAAATCGTAAAAAATCTATCTATATTCCAAATGTGTTTTTTTAACAAATGTCTTGCACTGAAGAGATAATTGAGTAGATAACCCAAGAATGACTGTGTGAATCCGTATACTTTTTTTCTGAACCACTGAAAAAATCTCATTTCCAAAGAATACTATCACTCCTAGTAGGATGTCTTGCCCCTTTCGTCCTCGTTGGTCACAAACACTCAAAGATGAACATGATGAAAAAATTACCATGGGAATTCCCACGGAAATTCTCATACTGATTTGTCAAAACACTTGGAATTTCTTCCATAGTTTATTCACATTTTGAAATTGTCATGGGGTGGATAATTCCTAGAATAGCCTATTTTTCATCACCACCCTAAAATTGTCGCATTGAAAACTATGTGCATCTGCCACATGAATGTTGGTGTGTACCATGAGCTGAAATGCATTATTTATATATGATATCATCACAAAACAATAATTTAAATGCCCCTTTAAAGACAATACTTCTAGGGATGTAATGGTTGTGCCATTTCAAGCAGACATTTTGGGCTTGATGGCTTGCATTTGCAACCATCTGCATGTGATAACCCCACATTAGCACACAACAAAAACCGTCCCCGGACCCTCCAATTTCGGCACCCTGAGATTTGTTTAATGTAATAAACTTCAGCGTCCCACTAGTTTCAAATGTCCTAGGACTCTTTCCTTTTGTTACCTTTAGGTCCATTGGACACTGTGTGTCATTACCGATAGTCCCCAGGTCACTGAGAATCAAAACTTAGTATCCATAGGACCCTAATTTAAACATATGGTCCTAGGACTGTTAATTCAACTGCATATGGGCACTCAAAATATGGAGCGGTCATTATTTGCCAGGTGGGGAATTGAGGATTTAAACTTTTTCGGCAAAAATTTTCGCGTTCCCTCCCCCCCGGAAAGGAAAGGACCCCCCCAAAAAAAGACCCCCCTTGCTTCCGTTCAAATTTCACGTTCCCCCCCCACCCTATATTCATGCTGATTTCCAATTTAAAAGTTCATGTTCCCCTCGTCCCGATCGCGGTGATGAAAAATTTCACATTCCCCCCTCTCCCTTACAAGAATTTTTCGGGTCCCCGCAAATCTCCCATTCCCCCCCCTGGCGTAAATAATGACCCCCCCCTAACAACACACAGTCCCCGGACCCTCACAATTTAGGGACTCTGAGATTTGTGTAATGTAATAAAATTCAGAGTCCCACTATTACAAAGTCTAGACTCTTCCTTTATGATCTGTCAGCCCATAGGACACTTGTGTTATTACCGATAGGCCCCTAGACACTGAAAATCAAACTAAGTGTCTAAGTACGTCCCTAATTTCAAATATATGTTCCTAGGACTTGTGAAACCAAACACAATGTCCGACGGACTCTAAAAGGCTAGGCTGGGGCTCGCTGCGTGACACCCCCCTCCCCCCCACCTTTACATTTTAAATGTTTTTGGCTGTCATACCACATTTTTGTAACATTTAATTTTTATGTACCACATTTTTTTACCATTATATTTATTTCCAATTCACGCACACACAAACACACGCCACACATGCAAACACAAACAACAAACAAACACACACAAATCACACATACACAACTTCATAAAAAAGTGGGGGGTGATGAAGTTGCATTCAACGAAAAAGAATTTTTAGTTTGTCATACAAAGAAACTTTCTAAATTAGAGGTAACATACTCCATGTGTCACAACATCATTATGTTAATTGACCTCCCTTACCTATAACTAGTGTAATTACTAGGGTGTTTCTATATTAAGAACGCATAGTGTCAGTGTCTGACCCTGCAATTCAGTATGCCAAAACATAAACATCCAGGCCTACACTTAAGCACATGTGGCATTGTGGTGTATATCACTTACACTTTTGACAGTTATGACCTTGATGTCCAAAAATTGTTCCCGTTTTCTTGGTAGAGACCCTACTAACAATGAATGCAAAGAGTCGGCAGACAACTACAGTGAACCAAGAATATTGACTATAATTGATTTTTGTCTTACAAGGAAATGTTACAAGAAAGTGTTACAAGTGTTACACTTTCTGTGCATTTCTTGCACAGTAGATATGCCCCTGTTTCTACAACAAAAAACAACTGTGTTAATGTAACTCCAAGGGGGGTTAGTGTTTTGGGCCCCATAGACCTTTTCCTGGACTCCTTCATATCACTGTTTTTTTGGTTTTCATACTGTGTAGTAACTGGAAATAAAGTTGATGACATATTGACTGTCACCTCAGCACGCTCATATAGACTTACTTCTAAGCCAAAAAGAAAAGTTTGAATTTCAAGTGAGAGAGATAGAGGTAGACTCGGGAAAGGCTATTGAGAGAATCCTGAATGATGAGAATGAGTTGGATAGAAGGTAGAGGGGCTGGTGATGTGGTGGAAGGGCCATTTGAGAGGGTCAGCCCGTTAAGAAAGTGGTGAGGCATACGAAAATTGAAAAGGCAGCAGTTGGACCCCTCAGAGGTGGAGTGCTGAGAATGATTATTGCAAGTGGAGAGATAAGGATGGGGTGTGATGATGAGTTGTGTCCCAGAGAGTTAGATGGAGGAAGAGATGCCGGAGGAGTGGGCAAGTGAGTGTGGTAGTTCCAATGCTAAGAAAGGGGATGCGCTGAGTTTTTGGTGCATATTTCGCCATCGAAGTGGTTACATAACTCCCTGGTTAATGGATCACGCACCTTTTGGATTGTCATCATTCTCCACAAGCCGTAAAAAACACAAAATGTGTGGTGATCATTCGATCGTAGGTTCAGGACTCAAAGCGGATCCAGTTGATATAGTAACGACCAGATACAACGTAACACTTCGCTGGCGAATATGGGGGTGAAGGTGTTGGAATCATGCAATGAAAATTGTGGAGAGGGTTTTCTGGAGAAATATGAATCGGAAGATACGGAGGTGATGATATGCACTTTGAGTTTAATGCCAGGGAGGGGGGGGTAAGGAACATAGATGCAGTGTTTAATTTAAGGAGGTGCAAAAGGAATAATCAGCTAAAGGGAAGAAGCTAATGTGTTTTGTAGACTGGGCGAAGGCAATTTGATAAGGTACTGAGGTAAAGTGGATGGAGTGGGCGATAGGCAAGAAGAACCAGAAGTATGTTAGAGCATGATGAGTTTGTCTGAAGGATCAAAGACACATAGTTAGAGTGCACATGGGGTCTGAGTTTGTTGAGGTGAAAGGTGGGTTATGCATTTAATGTCTGTAACTTTCACCAGTGATTTTTTGCAATTGTCATTATCTGTAGTCATGGAGAGTGCCAAAGAAAGGTTTGTATCGAGTGAGATGTTTGGATGCTGATACTTGGTTTTAATGTGCGAGGCAATGGAGGGACTGAGGGGAGGAAGTTTTGTAAATGAAAAGGCTTTTGAGACTAAGGGTCTGAAGGTAAACCTTGAAAGACAATAGTGCTGGTGATCGGGGTGGGAGGAGGTGGTAGTGGTGGTAGACCCATTGGCGTGTGTGGGAAGAGGGTACAAGCAAATTCAGTGTGGTGTGGTGTGAGAAATGTGGAAATGGACCAATGGGAGATGCACAAAGATGAAGAGAATGAACCCCCCAAGTTTTGGCCGAGATTTTTATGTGCGGTAGAAAAATGCGAGAATGGAGCTGGAGGATGGTGGAACAGGAGGAAAGTTGTGTGATGAGGTGAGTCAGTGAAGGAGTTCACATACTTGGGGATAAGGTTAGTGGGGTGGTGGATGCGAGGTTGCTGTGACAGCTAGAGTGAGGTATAATGGGTGGGTGAAGTTTAGGTGAATGTGGGGGGTTGTTGCGAGGGAAAGATATCCTTTGAAGCTGAAAGGAATGGTGTCTAATAGTTGTGTGAGAATCATGATTCTGTATGGGCGCCAAAGACAATGGTGTCTGAGTGAAAACTGTGGATGGGGATTCTGAGGGGGACAGGGAGGAAAAAGCATGAATAAGATCAATGTGTGGTGTGAAGTGTGATGGCTAAGTATGAAGACTGAAGGACTTGATGCAGATGTTGGGTGTCTGTACTAGCGATGGACCGGTTGTGAAGGCGAATAGTGTCGTTGGTATGGGGCATGTGTTGAGGAAGCACAACGAGCATGCCTTAAGAAGGGCTTTGAGTTTGATGTGGGAGGTTTGAGTAGGAATTTGCCACGTCCAACGAAGACCTGGACAGAAGTGAGGAGGAGAGTAGGATGGTTGGGGTGAGGATGGAGGCTGCCTTGAATAGGGTTAAGTGAAGGAAGGAGTAAGGGCGGTTGCGGCGAGTGTGAGGTGATCCGGCCACCCCCGTTTACGGGACAAACCCAGATTTGAAAACTTTGTTTTTATGTTTTACTTTCTATCTTGGCCTAGGTTTCCCACCCCGTTTAGTTAAGCGGTATATAAGCCCATAATGGTTCAAGATCACTCTGGGGTCCAAATATACCCCATGCTCATATTTTGTTGAAACTGGGTGACAATTTTTGTCTCATGGATCAAAAATGTACTATTGTTTTACAGTGTAATGACATTTGGTTGGCTAATTACATAGCAAATGTAGCCTAATGTCCTACATGGTCTAATGGGGTCACCAAAACTTTCACTGGATGTTGCAATTGTGAATTGACCCAACTCAGCTTAAAATGCATTTCTGGCTTGAGTATGACAAGAGGAATCATTTGACACCACTTTTAATAACAACATCTGAGCATTTACCCCCATGGTGACCTTGAACATTATTGGGCTATAACCGCTTTAAGAAAGCAGCTTGGAACTATAAATCTCCATGTATACACTTTTCTAAGCCTTATCCGGAGACAAACGTGTTAGTGTACTACAAAAACACAATTTGATTTGATTTTCATTTTTCCCTGTACTACCATTTCCCCCTTGAAGAAAGGGGGAAGGCATTCCAAAAAAATTTGCACTACATCATGTTTTGAACAGTCTATGCCCTATTGAAACCCAAACAGCAACAACATCAATTTTATAGCAAGAAAATCCTAACGGGAATACACACCATACTACACTAATACTCAGAAACCAATCTTGATCTCTCATTATTTATGCACATCATGAATAGATTCATAGTCCGGTGTGAAAGTAAATCTATTGCGCGGGCAGTATCATAGTCCGGATCCTAGACAAACAGCGAATAAAGCGTGAAACTAAATGTTACGTGAAGAGTCAACTGAATAGATTGCCCTATTGTTCACTTTTCCTGGACTATGGAGCCCGGACGGACTATATCTCCTGCGCCAACACCAGGTCCCAAATGGGAAGGCTTCATTTAATTGACACGGCGTTTTGGAGTCCCATTATGGTATGAAAAGAAAAAGTGCAGGTAAGCGGGTTTATTTTGGGGTGGGGTGGGGGAAGTATGGGGTATTTATTCAAAATGGCCACCAAAATATTAAACATTCGGAAAAATAGAAGAACTGGCATAAAGAATGCAATTAAAAAATAGTTGGTGTTGTGTCATGCTTAAAATTCAAAATGGCGGCAAAAAAAAACCCGAATAAGCCACTGGCATGAAAATAAGCAGAAACCATTAAGTGCAGGCAACACAAAAAGGTATTCAAACATAATGAAAGCTTAGGAAGTTAAGTTATGTTAAACATTAACATGCAAACATCTAGACAGCTCTCGTTAATGTCAAGATAGGAGCTTTAGAAGTCACCTCAGGCGTACGAAATTGGACAAGCAGTTTTATTTTTTACAATCATTTAAAACCAAAACTCTGAAGTTTGCAACTCAAGTTTTATTACTGTTATTATTAACTTTGAATACAAATAAAGATAAAGAACCTTTACTATACTGCAGGAACTCTTCCAAATGTGCGTCATGGACGTTACATTGTGTATAGTAGGGATGTTACATAATTTGAATTTTCAAATTCGCTGATTCACATTAATAACCCAGAGTTATGTGTTATGCATGAATATCAGTTTGTTTGTACAGGGATCTATTTTTTTTAAGGTTACTGGTTGTTTGACCATTGGATATTCATTGTTGACTGAAAAACTTGGGTACGAGGGCGCCGCTTTTTCTATTCTTTTTCGCACATGTCTTTTCAAAAACCTACTCTTCCATTATTAACTGTAAAGATAATCAAATATGTGACATGCTCAATAAATTTGAAGCATCTATCTTTATTAGTTTGCTGTAACATCATTTGAACATTGCATGGAATGGGACTATTCAAAAGACAGGGGCCACTTGCCACTCTTTCCCTTTACAATTCAATGGGAGTATTTCTAAGAAATAAACTGTAGGCCTTCTCACAAAAAAATGGTTTGTAGAATGTCAAACTTCTTAAGGCAGGTAAAAATTTATTGTTCTCTTCACAGTGACCCTTTAGAAGGTTAGCGTATTAAAAAAAAGGTTAGTGAGAAATGCAGTTGTAAAGCACCTTGTTCCCAATTTGACCTAAAATGGTCAGTTCTTATAATCAAAATGTCATGTAAATTCAAGAATAGATTCTCTGACATAAAAAAAAACCATATGTGTATGTTCCTATATGGGCAACAAAAGTGGGGTCTTGGTGTATGAAATTTTTAGATTGTCATTTCGGCGACATTTTTTAACAATAAATGAAGACCACCTACCTACAAATTGGAAAATGATAAGGACTTGATAAATTTTTACTGTCTGTGGGTTGATGTGCATTTTCAGAAAATTAATGTTTAGTTACTGACACCCAATTGTTTAAAAGCATATAGCCTATGTAAGATGAACATAAATTGGAATTATTTTGTTCGTATCATCCATCAGCATACTTTAATGATGTTTGATAGAATTTTGTAATTTAACGAAGAAACAACATTTGTAGTTACGGAGACTTGCATTCCATGACACCGCAACATAACACGAATCACTTTCAAACACCTTTTATTTTAGTAACTCTATTGCACGTTGGAAGATGGATGTCAATAAAAAAAGATTATAAAACTTGAGTCATATAAGTACTTGATTAAATTAATGATGGTCATAACAACATTCATGAATACGTAAATTATGTAATTGTTTGTTTTCCCAGGTACAAATATAATGTTTTGTTACATCATTGGTTGTCATTGTAAACATACACAAAGAGTATTTAACCAAGTTATAGGTCAATTTATCAGAGCATTATGGATGACCTGAATGGTATCTAACTGCTCAAACTTAATCAACCCCACGGTATGAAGTTACATAGAAAGTGTTATGCTTTACAAAACATCTAGAAAATAGTTCATTGCACATCATCAACGTTCACCCATTTAAAAAGGTTTATGATATCATTGGACATTTGATCATGTTCATTCTGAACATTCTAGTTGAATATGGGTCTTCCATGAAATATGTCCCAAAGTGTGGACATGATGTAAAAATGTCAAACATAAATCGAAGTTAATTTGACAGAAAATTACAGCAAATGCCAATATTTTGAAGAAAGTCATATTTACTCCCATAGTGTGGGGGACATCACATGAACCCTGGGACAACGGCGTCCTTGTTACATGTTTAGTTTGATCATGCTATGATGCACTTGTATCATACATAATTATCAGAATTGTTTTTTGTAGATTGAAATTTTGTCTTTTTGCAACATTATCATGAGTGACTGTTAATCTGCATTTTTCCAGGAAATATACCGTTTTTACTTGACTGGCATTCAACGTGTAACGTCGGACATCACTGATTCCAAGTCCAACCACAAAACAGAGTTGGAAAGGTGACCTTTTTGGTTTTAAAAAATATGTTAGGCGCAAGTTCCTTTTCTCAACATGGTATGAAAAATGCATACCTTGCTTAACAGTGGAAATACAGACAAAACTGCATTAATTATCAACGTGTAACATCGGACACCACAGTTACGTCTTTGATCCTTTTGTACTAAACTTAAATATTTTGACAAAATTTATTGTCTCACATGTCTGTTAGATTTGTACCTGCAGTCAATTATCATTATAAATTGATATGCGGTCATTTGACAAAAAGTGGAAGTCACATGCTTTAATATGTACAAAAACATTTAATCGGACACCAAATGTTACACGTTTGATTCTTGCCCTTTATAGAAATACATGTACAATGTGTATACAGTGTAAATAACGAAGAAATGTTTTAAATGTGATCTGTCGTATGTTTTTTTTACCTATATGTCTGCCACCTATACAATAAAAGGAAGTAAACAACCATTTTCTTGAATTTACAACTTATTTCTGATTTTTGTCACTTTCTGTCCCACAATTGTCCCTATATTTAACCCCGACCCATCAGATTCAGTGAAATTAACGAAAATGTTATAAATAATTTGCACCAAGTGTGGTTGGCTTATGAAAGCCTTTGATTTAGTCCACAAGTTTGAACTCATTATCATTATAAAAACTGTTTTGGTCTAACTAATATAACAATTTTTGTGATCACACTATCAAATGGGTGATAGGGAGAGGTGGGGGGGGGGGGTGAGGAACATTTTTTCATGGAAGACCTAATGAATAAATGTAATGTATGATTATGTTAGTTCCTGAAAACAATGTAACTAACTAAATTTTTCATGCATCAATAGCTCAAATTTTAGAAAATTCCAGCCCCGCTAATAATGTGCTGAGACGAGCTGGTAAATGTGTTCATATGCATGTTAAAATTATATTGTGATCATCTTGCCTGACTACTGCACCCAAAAATTGGTCATTGATGTTTGTTTACGATTTTGACACCAATAATTTTGACAAACTTAACATTTCTGTCCAAAATTCTAAAAATGTGATAACTGTACCCTTTATATTTTATTTGATACATTACAAAGATATTAATACAGATTATGATTGTTCAAAATAAACACAACATACTTTTTTATTAAATTAAAAGTAATTTTTATTTTAGCACATCTCCCACAGCAATTTCTTGCAGACGATACAAAAACAGTGAAAATTTTATAATGAGAATGCAGATTTATGACAGATAGGCTCTCTGTCTTCCATGTCAATGTAAAGTGTTCGCATTAATTGAATTTCAATTTTTTAGCCCAGGGGACATTGCTGTTGAATTGCCCATCTTTCAAGTTACAGTGTTTTCTAACAGGGTGCACAAGAGGGTGAAAAGGGAATAACGGAAGCACAATTATACTTATATTATAAGTCATTGTCCTCTTGATTAATTGTTTTTATTGCCGTTCCGAAGAACGCAGCTATAATAGAACATATGTGTGTGTGTGTGTATGTGTGTGTGTGTGTGTGTGTGTGTAGGTGAGGGGAGGCTGAACATGAGCCTGGGTACCACCCAAGTTACAAGGTTCCAGCGCGGTGACTAGTTATGCTGAGCATAACCTTTTTTGTCTTTCATTCAATCTTTGAATTTAACATTTGGACATTATCGTTATATCAGCTAACGTAAAGGTTTGCCGCTGTACATGGACTTGGTATCCACAATAGCCAACACCAAATTAAAGTCATCTGACATAGTCAAGAATGACAAACCTTACTTAAACATGTACTCTGTAGGCAACAATCTTACAATACTACGAACAAGAATCCGCACATGGTTTTCATCCAACGGCACAAAACATGTCTAATCGGATGAAATTTTCAACTCAGAATTATATGCTCCATAAAACTGTCATGATGAGTGGTTGCCAGTTTTCGGAGTTTGCTGGGTCAAAGGTCGACACAAGTTGGTTTGTTCATCAACAAACAAAATTACGAATCTCCACTAAGCACTTTTTGGTGACAGAGGTTACACAAGATACACAAGTGGTGGATTGGTTTTAAGATTGCGTTAGCTTATTGTGGATACCACGTCCCTGTACAGCGGCATAACCTTAACGTTAGCTGATATACATAATGGTCCAAATGTTAAAAGATGAAGAAGACAAAATGTTATGCTCAGCAGAACTGCGCGGTGCCCTATATTAGACCAGAACCGAATGAAATAGATCCTGATTTCCCGCCTAGTCAGACCAATCTGTTCAAACAAACACGCCATCCTATACTTGGTCCAATCACTTTAATTTACAATTAAATTTGAACCTGGGATTTTGTACTCCCATTTGAGCTTTTGAATGGCCATTTATTCTGTGTTGAGCATGATTCAACACCAAATTATCATCCCTAACAGATTTGCTAGATTTTATACTCCATCGAAAACTGAGAAGTAAATTTGATACCCTATGTAGACGACAAGCCAGGTTTGAATTTGATAGCCATATTGCAAGTTTCAAAACCTGCCCAGGGCTTGCTTGTTTTTTTTTTTAACTCGGATGGTTTTCCTACGAGAATACCCAGTATACCCCATACACCACACCCGCCGCCCAAATCTCACGTTTTTTGATAACTCGGGTGGTATCTACCAGAAATACCCCATGTCCTGAGCAGCTCAGGTCAAGATAAATGAACCCAAAGTTCTGAATATGGCGTGCCTTTATATTCATAACAACAAACAACTGGTGTTTTAAACATAAACTAACATAGCCTAATTTTGTTATTTTTAACAGAATGTGTCTCCAGTTAGACAGGAAATCCATCCAACTCAAGGAAAGCACTGCCAGCACACCATATTGCCTGCTCTCCTAATGGGGACATCATAGTGGCTGATAGGAGAAAGCTGATACATTATTGGGCAGTGATTGGCATTACAAAAGTCACGAATGCACCTGAAAAAGTCTCCTGATAAAAAATTGCAGATGGTAAACTCTATCTGTAACACTACCAGATACATAGTGGTGGTAGATGACACAAGTTATGTGAAGGTATTTAATTTGAGTGGCAAATACCTTCATTGTTTCAATGTCGTTGACAGCAAGTATGATAATAATGTAGATTGTAGGTAACTGTATTGTCACTGATAGGGCAGGCCAAATTTGGTGCATGAACTAATACGGGAATATCATAACAATACTACATGTCCTGAAGGTAGGCTGGTGAATAATGTCAGTTCAACATAGGCCGGCATACATTCAACTATGGTTGTCAATAGTAAGAGTCAAATCCTGCTTCATTGCTCACAACCTGAATCACTAACCCATACATTAGTAGCATAGATTACCAGGCAATGCGATCTTTACTTTCCCACCCAAGATATATGGTAAGAAGAGTATGGGTAATGGAATGTATGTGATGGAATTATAACATTACATCACTGCAAAGGTATCCTCAGGTGTTCTACCAATTCCTTTCCACTGGCGCATATCCAAGTATCGTCCCACAGTGCATTCCTAAATGCATAGACAAGGGATGGGATCACCATGTGATTTGTGTATCGCACCTGATGATCACTGACTGTTGCTAATGGGAAAATCAATACTCTTTTACCTTAGAATAGATAAGGATTGTCCTAGCTTGTGTTTCCAATAAAACAGCATTGCGAGTTAGAATTGCTTTTTTTAACACACGCATAGTGGAAAAATCACATTTTACTACATTTTTATAGTTTTTCAGAGATTAATTTTTTTTTTTTAAAACTGGTTGACAAAACAAAATTGTCTAAAAGTGCAACTAAAAACAATTTCTGATGAAGCATAGTTCTCTGACTAAAACAAATTGCATAGACCTTCAGTTTTGTGCCATTCAAAGTGTTTGTAGCCGAGACATTACTTTTTGTTTGCCCATAACCCATTTCAGAATTTTTCAGTTGGAAAAATACTCGTGAAATCTACAGATTTATCCTTCACTGTTTAAGCTATTCCTGCAAATTTTAATACTTGGGTTTGGGTCCACTAATCAGTCCAGAAAAAAGTGTACAAGTCGTATACGTTACAAGTACGTACATACGTCATAA
>JAMKCH010053853.1:0-27474 GCA_023653785.1 Ophioderma brevispina
CAAATCGTTTTTCAATTTGTGGAAAGTGATTTCCGTAGGGCCATGCATTTATGTTTAATATTTTTTCATGCCATTGTGTCCCTTTAACCATTCTGATGATAAATTGCTTCATATATGTATCAGGAAGAATGCAGCCAACCTTGAAAAAAAAAGGATAAATTTGAGCATCTTGTTCATCTTTTACTTTGTTATATGATTATATAGTAATAACATAAATGCAGGTAAATATATCAATAGCCACAATTCGACAGCTGCACCAGTCTTCATTAACTGGTTTCCATGGTAACATAAACGCCATTTTGAGTAAAATAAAGGAACGCCTTTCTACTTAAAATTTTAATCTACATCAAACGGATAGTTTAATTGGATTTCGGTAGTTAATTTCTGTTCTTTATCACCGGTAACTTCACATTACATTTAACATTATTTCAAAAGGTCGAAGAGAGTTTATTTAGATTGCAACCAGGAATATATACCAACATTTGTTTCTCACATTTACAGGGCTATATTTGTTTTGGTTTTGATGGTTATTGAGTCGTGTTCAAATTTAACGCAATAGTTGATTTTTTTTATCTATACGCCAATCCCTCATATTGCAAAACACAAAACACATTGTCATAATAACAATTTTCATTACATTACTAAATATGCTAAGTGTAATGTCTTGGTAGCTCCATTAATTATTACTCATAGTGGGCAACATACAAAATCTCGTTGACTAACCTACATTGGAGCGAGATGAATTCTTACAGTAGTCACCACTTCATTATTCAAGACCAAGCAAAAGTTAGCTGGTCCAACTTTTAATTGACGGTGTTTCTCTTAGCTCCCTGTTCTTTTCCCAAACCATAGGCCTATACAAGTGGTTCTGAAACTGAGTATCTTTGACAGGAACATTTATCCACCTAAATGGCACAATTACCTTCATATCGATAACTTTAGATTTATATATGTTTTAGCATAACCACGGCTAATTTTTAATTACTAATTTACTACTGTTTCCTCTTCGATAATAACGTGTGCTCTTGTTACTGATGTTTACATACGAATTAAAGGCTAACGTTCCGGTGTAAAATAATATAACCGGTACGACTAAAACAGATCTGTCTGTTCGGGCTAAGCACTTCATTACGCCTTTGACATATGGGGGCTGATAATTGGCATAAGTATGGGTATGGACAGTTTGATTTGTAGATCAGGGTTTTCAGAGTGGACCCCCCCTCACAAGGGCAAAGGTCATCTATAGGTCAATTGGCTTAGAAAATGGCCTATTACCACCAATTGGTTCTAATGAACGCTGACCAAATAAACCGGAGGTCAAATGTCATATGTTATCCAGATGATTGAGCTGTGCTATGAACAAAAGTGCCATGTAATCGCGAAAGCCGGGTGACCGGCCGTGGGTTATGTCAAATAAATGAATGAAACTGCTTATTTTGTCAAGTTTTGTATGCGTCTAATGTTATATATTAGCAAATACCGTGTATCTCTATTTCTTCTATGTAGCCAAATATGTAAGGGCTGAAGTAAGGGTAATGTTAGTTACTACTGCTTCAAAAATGTGTCTGAGAAATTAATAATAAATTCGACAAAAAAGAAATAGTTACAAGACATCTTATAATCCACAGAAAATTGTTGAATGAAGCGTCTCATTAATTATTTTAAAAAAAATTACGTAATATTTCCGAGAAGACCGTTCGATTTTCTATATTAGAAAAAGCAAATTACGTATTCTATACAAAGGTACAGACACTTCTAGAGATCTAATATCATTTTTAAATCAACAATAAAACAGTAATACTCGGACTGTGTTCGTTGAAATTGCTATTTACAATCCTACCAATTTTATATGGAGCGCAGCGCTATTTTTATTTGCTTCTCTTTCACATAATAGATCTCCTACAGATGCTGTCCGAAATTGCGCTTTTATTCATGGGTACAGCATCTGCGGAAAAAGTCGTCAATGTTTGTCTAACCGTAAATCCATTTTACTTTGTTTCTTAACCATTTTTGAAAAATAATACTCTCCTTTCATCATAACTGCATAATAGATTTTGTTACAGGGTATAGACGGTTTATGTATCTTCCGATTTTGGCATATTATCTCGCTTCAGTCCGCAATACTAAAAGAGAAAGATACCAAAGCTACCGAGATACCAAAACCGTCTGTATTCATGGTAATATACACACTGCATGTTCTTTGCTTTCCTGACAGTTGTGCGCTATTACGTAACTAATATCGTTTGAACTAAATGTCCGGCTCTACAATGTCCAGGAAGCATAATCTATATAGTCTTTATCCTAGTTCAAGAACCAAACATATGCATACTACCACCCTCTTTCAACTCGCAGGGTCATTGACCACAATGCGCAAAAAAATATTGGTGCTTTCTTTCAGAAATCCCTGATTATGTTTGACTTACAATTTGATCGGCTATGGCAATGGTCAATGAACGATTGTAAAATTGAAATATGCGTAATAAAATGGAAATGTCCAAAAGATTTAGAGCTACAGTCAACCTTTTACATCCAGAACTGTAAAAACAAGTTAGTGTTGGAACATATGAACCATATTTTCCCTTACAATAATCCTCTTTATTTTCAATTGATAATTTTTTTCTTTTCGTTAATCCGCAATATAATCAGATTTTACGACCCTTTATTAGTTAAGCTGTTACGCTCTCTATAAGATGATGAATGTGTGCCTTTGGTGATAAAAGTAACGAAATTTTTCCACCGTTGTAGCATGGACTAAGACTAACATGTTTCAGATATGTGCCCAATCTGTGAGTCCAGGTTGCAGGAGAGGGCTCTTCATCAAATGGCCCCAAAATCCCATAATATCATAAATAAAAGGATTATCTTAACCACTTATGAGCTGAACCAAACCCGTTGTATTGTTAATTTGCATATTCATCTGATTACATCTGAGCCCTTCTGAGATAAGCAAAAATGTGATGTGATCAAGCAAAATGAGTCGGAAGTCGAATGCCAAAAAAGGAGAAAATGTTTTTGTTTCCTATTGACTTTGTCCCATCCTTCAAACCTGATTATATCTTTGGAATTGACTTGGTCAACTTCAATGGGGGTTTCAGCAAAATGTAGCTTTTTAAATGTTGGCATACAGTTAACATGGCAAAGTAAAAATCGAATCTGACCGACGTCAGAACTCATTTTGCTGATCACATCACAAATGAGTATACTCCTGTGCAAAAAAACCATCTGACGGATTGTAGGTAACAGGCCTCAAATTCCAATCATGCGTCCTTAGCAAACTGAGCACTGCTGGATTCTGTACATACATTTGCTTGAAAGATGTAAAATAACCACCTTTTGCTGAATTTAGTTGTGGGTGTGTGTATTCCCGTAGAGTTTCATGCTAAAATTGATTTTATTGCTGTGTGGGTTCAGTAGGCCTAAATTGTCCGAAAATGATGGGCGTGCAAATTTTCGGACTGATTCCCCCTCTTGCAAGGGGGAAATGTTAGTATAGTACAGGGGAAAAATTTAAAATCAAGTCAAATTTTTGTTTTAATGTATATAATGGCGTTCCTCTCCTCATAAAAAGTAGATATTGCTACGGTTCCCAACCTTTAGTTTTTAAAGCGGTATAGGGCCATAATGGTTCAAGGTCACCCTGGGGGTGGGGTAAAATGCTCGATGTTTTGAAGTGGTGTCAAATGATTCCTTGGTCATACTGTGAAAACAGAAAATGCATTTTTTAAAAACTGTGTTGGTGATATCACCATTGCGACTCCAGGGAAAATTCTGGTGATCCCCAATAGACATGTGACCCTTGCTACATTTTGCTATGTTAATTCGCCAACCAAATCACACACTGTAAAATAATACATTTTTGGAACCTTTGAGACAAACAACCAACTTATCACCAGTTCAACAAAATCTGAGAGTTGGGTAATTTACCCCAGGAGACCTTGTTTGAACCATTTACGGTGCTATAGCGCTTTAACTAAAGCTCGGGAACCTAGGCAAATATATACTTTTATAATCTGTTATAAGGAGACGAACATGTTAATGTACATTCAAAAATAATTGACTCGATTTAATTTTTCCCTGTAGTCAACGTTTTATCCCTTGAGGAAGGGGGAAACAGTCCGAAAATTTGCACCCCATCATGTTCTGACTGTTTGTGTTCCTATTGAATGAAAAAAACAGCAAGAAAAATCAAACTTTTGCACCAAAAATCCTACGGGAACTGCTTCATTAACATACCAACCCACATATTACCAAGAATGTCATTCTTGTTAAGGCCTGTATCTTTTGTTTTGTATCGACCAAGGAAACAGCTAAGGATGACAGGAGGGTTTTTAGAAAACTGGTAAGTCATGAAGCAAAGAATTGTTGCATCATTATTCAAATGGAAACCTTCCTTCTCATCAGTTAAGGAAAAGTCCTACAAGGCACAATAGTAGAGGGGTCTTTTTTGCACAGGAGTTACTTGAGGGCACTTTTAAAAAATGAAACCTTAATCTTTACTTCTATTATACACTGAGTATTAAACATCCAATCGTTTTCAAATGTGGAAGTGATTTCAGGAGGGCTCATTTCATTATGTTTGAATATTTTTTCATGCATTGTGCCCTGTAACCATTATGGAGCGTAATTGCTCATATATGTCTCAGGAAGAATGAGCCAACTTGAAAAAAAGGGATAATTTGAGCATCTGTTCATCTTTTAATTTTGTTATATTGATTATTATAGTAATAACCATAAATGCATGGGTAAAATTCAATGGACACCCATGCGAAGCTTCTGCAGTCTTCATAATGGTTCCCATGTAACATAAACGCCCTTTAGTAAAATAAAGTGAACGCCTTCTACTTAAAATATATATAAAAACGAGATAGTTGAAGTGGATTTCGGTAGTTAATTTCTGTTCGTATCACCGCCGGTAAAATCACAGTAACATTTAAATGATTTCAAAATGGCAAGAGATTCTATTTAAGAGATGCAACCAGCGAATATATTATACCAATCATTAGTTCACTTGTACAGGTATTCTATATTTTGGTTGTGATGGTATTGGCAGTCGTGTTCAAATTGAAAGCATAGTTGATTTTTAATCTACGCCATCACTCATATATGCAAAACAAAAACAGCGATTGTTCAATAATATTTAATGACATAAAAATTGCAAGTGTTATTCATAATCTCCATAAGTATTACTCTAATGGGCACTACAAAATCTGTTGACAAACTACAATGGAGACGATGGAATTTTACAGTAGTCAGCCAATTCATTATCAAAGACCAAGCCAAAGTAGATGGTCCAATTTTCCAATTAATTGACAGGTGGTTTCCTTACTTCCCGGTCTTTTCCCAAACCCATAGGCCTATAAGTGGTTCTGAAAACTGAGTATCTTTGACGAAACATTTACCAAACCTAAATGTCACAATTACTCAATATTTGTATTACTTTTTAGATTTAATTTTAGCAGAACCACGGGCTAATTTATACTAATTTCTACTGTTCTCTGCGATAATAACGTGCTGCTTTGTTTACTGATGTTTTAATACAGATTAAAGGCTAACGGTTTCCGGTAAAAAATATACCGGTTTTTTTTTTTTTTCTGGTACTACTATAAAACAGATCGGTTCGTTCGCCTAAGCCACTCAGGACGCTTTAACATATGGGGCTGATATTTGGCCATGAAGGTAGCGGTAGGCAGTTTGAGTTTGAGTTTGCTAGATCAGGGTTTCAGAGTGACTCACAAGGGGGTCAAAGCGTCATCTAGAGGTCCAATTTGCGTAGAAATGCCCTAGACCACCAAAATTTGTTATAAATGACGCTGACCAAATAAACCGGAGGTCAAATGTCATATGTTATCCAGATGATTGAGCTGTGTGCCGATACAGAAAGCCGGTAATCGCGAAAGCCGGGTGACCGCCACCCCTGGTTTATGTCAATAAATGAATGAAAATGCTTATTTTGTCAATGTTTTTGTAGGAGGTCTAATGTTAATACTATTAGCAAATACAGTGTATCTCTATTTTCTATGCGTAGACAAAATATGTAAGGGATTGTGAAAGAAGGGTATGTGAGTTACTACGCCCTTCAAAAATGGGCCCTGCCTGAGAAATAATAATACATCGACAAAAATAGTTACAAGAAATCTATAAATCCACAGAAAGTAGGTGAAACGGTATCTCATTAATTATTTTTTAAAAAATTACGTTAATATTTCCGAGAAGACCGTTCGATTTTCTATATTACAATTCCGGTAGTATATAAAAATACAACTACTTTAGACAGAGCAATATAATTTTAATCAACAATTAAAAAATACATTGAAAACCAAGTTTTTTGAATTTGAAATTGCTATTTACAATCCTTACCAATTTTATTATGGAGCGCCGCGCTATTTTTTTTGCTCAAATTTACATAATATATGCTCTAAAATGCTTCCGAAATTGCGCTTACTTTTATTCATGGGTACAGCATCTGCGGAAAAAGTCGTCAATGTTTGTCTAACCGTATCCATTTACAATTGTCTTAACCATTTTGAAAAATAATACTCTTCCTTTCATCATAACTGCCTAATAGTTGTTACAGACGGTTTAAGGTCATCTTCCGATTTGGCATATGATCTCGCTTCAGTCCGCATACTAAAAGAGAAAGATCCAAAGCTACGAGTACAAAACCGTCGTATTCATGGTAATAGACACACTGCATGTCTTGCCTTTCCTGACAAGTTGGCGCAATATTACGTCAACATAATATTAGTTTGAACTAAAGTCAGGCTCACAATGTCAGGGATGCATAATTAGATCTTTAGCCTAAGTTCCAAGAACCAAACATCTGCATAATAAACACACGCTTTCAACTCAGGGTCATTGACCACAATGCGCAATATGTTGCCTTTCTTTCAGGAAATCTGAGTATTTTGACTTAAATTTGATCGGTATTGCAATGCGCAGAGTGAACGTTTGCTAAAATTGAAAATATTTTAAATAAATGAAATGTCAAAAGATTTAGAGACTACAGTCAACCTTAATCCAGAACTGTAAAACAAGTCGTGTGGAACTATGACCTATATTTTCCTCTTACAATAATCCGCTGTATTCAATATGAATTTTCTTTTCTGTTAATACGCCCAATATAATCATGGATTTTACGACCCCGCATTTTTATTAAGTTGTTAAGCTCTCTATGATATGATGAATTTGTGCACTTTGTGATTAAAATAACAAAATTTTCCACAGTTGTAGCACTGGACTACGGACTAACAGTTTTCAGATTGTGCCAATCTCGGATGATCCAGGTGTGCCAGGAGAGGGCGCTTTCAAAATGGCAACCAAAATCCCAAATATATAAATAAGGATCTCTTACCACTTTATGAGCTGAACCCGTTTGCCGTTGATGGTGATATTTCATATTTCAGAGATCATCTGAGCCATATGAGATAAGCAAAAGGTGATGTGATCAAGCAAAATGAAGTCGGAACCGAAGTCGCAAAAATAGCCAAAAAAGGAGAAAATGTCTTTTGTTTCCTATTGACTTTGCATCCTTCAACTGATTATATCTTTGGAATACTTAAAATGGTCAATCTCAATGGGGGTTTCAGCAAAGTTTAGCTTTTTAAATGGGCATACAGTTAATAGAAAGTTTTAAAAATGAATCTGACCGTTCAGACTCATTTTGCTGTTCACATCACAAATGTTTACTGCTGCTGCAAAAAAACCATACTGACGGATTTATGTAGTAAGAAACAGGCCTATACATTCCAACTCATGCGTTTTCCTTAGCAAATCAGCACTGCTGCTTTGCCTACAACAGTTGCTTGAATGAAAGAATGCATAAACATTTTTTTGACCACCTTTTCTTTAATTATAGTGGGGTGTGTTATTACAGTAGGATTTCATGCTAAAATGTGATTTTATTGCTGTTTGCGGTGTCAGTAGGCCTAAACTGCGAAAAAGTGATGCGGGCTTGCAAATTTCCGGACTGATCCCCTCTGCTAGGGGGGAAATGTTAGTACAGGGAAAATGTAAAATCAAGTCAAATTGTGTTTTAATGTATCTATGCCGTTCCTCTCCTAATAAAAAAGTAGAGATTTGCCTCCCCCCCCCTGGTCAACCTTTAGTTAAACGGTTAGAGCCCCATAATGGTTCAAGGTCACCGGGGGTAATGCTCGATGTTTTGAAAGTGGTCAAATGAATTCCTTGTGTCATACCTGAAACAGAAAATGCATTTTAACGTTTTGGTGATATAACCATTGCGACATCCAGGGAAAGTCTTGGTGACACCCATAGACCATGTAGACCATGTAGATCCTTGCTGTATTTTGCTATGTAATTAGCCAACCAAATGTCCACCACACTGTAAAATAATACATTTTGGATCCTTTGGACAATACAAACAACTTATCACCAGTTTAACAAATTGAGCATTGGTAAAAATTTAACCCAGGATGACCTGAACCATTATGGCGCCTATGCCGCGTTAACTAAAGCCTCGGAAACTAGCAAATATATACTTTTGCTAATCTGTAAAGGAGACGAACATGTTAATGTACTTAAAACATAATTTGACTCGATTTTAAATTTTCCTGGGACGGTTTCTCCCTTGGGGAAGGGAGAAACAGTCCGCAATTTGCACCCCATCATTTTTGACTTGTATGGTCCTTGCATGCAAACAGCAAGGGAAAATCAACTTGCACCAAATCCGACGGGAACCTGTTTCATGAATACCAACCAACACTATACCAGACAGGTCATTCTGTTAAGGCCTAGTATCTTTTGTTTGTATCGACAAAGAAGTCTAAGGATGACAGGAGTGTAATTTTTAGAAAATGGTAATCACTTGAAGCAAAGCATTGCCACATATTCAAATGGAAAAATTCCTTATCATCAGTTAAGAAAAGCTACAAGGCACAATAGTAAGTCGGTCTTTTTTGCACAGGTTTATACTTGAGGGCACTTTTAAAAAGAAACCATTCTTTACTGATATTTATACATGAGTATTAAGTACATTATTTTATGGAGTGGCTATATCCACACAACATGATTGAGAAAGTCGGGGTCATTGAATTTTGATGCCATTAGAGAAGCACCGCCATACGGTGTCCCAAAATGTAACACACAGGACAAGGGCCTTTTTTCTGCATAAAAACAAAGCATGCACATTCTTTGTTTGGTATCACTTTGAAGCCAATAACTGAGGCTTAATTCTTGTATTTCATTCCAATCCGATACGTAGAACAAAAGATATGAGAGGCCAAATCAACTTGCGTTCCTTTTTGACAGCACTGGAAAGCTCTGACGCAAAATAATACGTGGACATAGCACACCTTTTTTCCATTTAAAAGAAAAATTATTAATTTTTTAGGTTTTTTCTTTTTTTAAAAAGTTCAATTAGTTTTTTTTTTCGTTTAAAGGGGGGGGGGGCCACATTGCCCATTAAGTATTGCTGTTGTTGGGTTATATTTAGTTTGGGTATAGCATTCTGTGTTAACTTTTGACAATTTGATTAAGGCTCTAAGTCTGTTTAATGAAAGGTTAACTTACGATTTAATTTTTAAAAACACAAAACCATGGCTGATGATGAAAGACCAATGATTCACATATTATTGAAAATAAGAAAGTTAACAACGGATTGTAGGTTCAATAGCTAATCAATAACTATATCAATAATCAATTTTGCATATATGCTTACAACCGAATTTGTGCTCTCCTTTTGACGAAGCATATCTTTTGTTCTAACATATCAGATGAAAGGAATAAACGGCCCAAATATTAAAAGCTTATTATTGGCTTTAGAAACATACCAACAAAAATACATGCCACACTTAGATTTTAACAAAATGCTTTTGTTCCGAGTTTGTTAACATTTTTTTGGGACAGCCTGTATATCCCCTTCTTGAATGTGATACCTTGAAAAGGGGGGATAATCTCAAGGTGCATGTGAAAACAGACTCTTCATTTTTGCAAGACCTCGCTCCATTTGGCAGGTGCAATAGAGGCGGCATTTGAGATAAGCTGAAGTTGTAATCTTTTTAACAGGTTGGGCTTGTCAGTCAGTACATTCACATTTGCCTTGAGCAGTCAACTCTGTGGTATAGATAATATCAGAGAAACGGCTTGCTAAGATATAGGAATAGATGAGAACTGTGCCCCTATCTGCAAAATTGCTTCGTTGCGCCACAGATGCCAAGTTGCTGTGCCAATTACCGCACGTGGAGGAATTGCATACAGCAGGTGCCAATGGACCCTCAAGAGTATGTTACTGAATACGTCATATGTCGGATTACCACCACTCACCAGTGGTAGGTGTCAATGTGCTGGACACCACTGCTTAAACCCACCATCAGAACCCAGCAGCTGACTAATCATATCCTGCTTAACCTGCGTGAAAGTCTTTACCGCGAGTTATGTTGGAAGATCAGTTTTCAAGAAATCGCCCTTTAAACAGATAGCTTTGAGTTTGAATCATTGACTGGCCTCCACTCTTTTTAGAATACTCGTCCTTGCTCCATTATTAAACTCTTTTAGAATACTTCGTCCTTCTCCATAACTTGTGTCACTTCTAGAAATTAGTATTGTTCTTCATCAAGAATAAAAAAAAAGAAAGAAAAAGAATGTCGATAACCATTTTCTCATGCAATCTTGCTACCCAGGGAGCATACTAGTATCAGTTGTAGCGCAGATGCAACAATTTTCCTTTCAGAGGAGCAGTTGGTGTCTGGATTTTAGGTGTGAGACTGACATGATCTCGTTGATGATGTGATGGTAGATGGGATTTAATTGGCTCTAAGCTCCATGATATGTAGTGAGTGCGTTCTGAGATTATAAGTAGTATGCTGCAAGCAATAAGAGGAGCTAAACTGAGTGTAGGCAAACCACTAATAAGATCCGAGTGACTTGCAAAGACTCACCGTCAAACAATAGTGTTCTGTGTGCTAATTATGGCTAGGAATAAACTGCCTCGTAGTTGATGCACTTGCCGGCGCACAGTTGATTTTTTACCACAATGCGAAGGGTCAGTGTTGAGAAAGGGAATGACCCTGTCAAGCTTTACTCACAGCTAGTAGTAGATTGAAAATCAAGTCTTAGGTTGTTGACATATACATCTAGCTCCACTAGCTCACGTCTTAGCTTCCCTGTTGTTTAGATGAAGCTTAGCTGTTGATACTCTTTAATTTGCTCAACTTATGCTGCCACGTACTTGGCTACTTTAACAAAAGTGTTTATAGCTTTGCCTAGGACGCTTTTGAATAATTTACGCTCGAGTGGTTTTTTCATCATATGAGATCATCACATAACAATATTTCCTTGAAATTGTATCTGAAAGTCGATGGTATGAACAAATGAACAACAGTGAAGCTTGGAGAGATCCTTTTGGAACACCATTTCTTGGTCTATTAGTGTCACTGGTATGGTGGACGAAGTGAATTTTGTTAGCTATTATAAATGTAGTAGTGCCCGGCACATGATCTGCTAACAGTAAGTAAGTTTGATTGCAAGCCTCGTAGCCATACTGTGTCATATGCAGCGGTAATGTCAACAAGGACACAGGGAGGGCGGTCAAGGTAAATCCCAATTTTAGACGTGCCTGTTTAACAGGTAAAAGTGAAATCTTGACGCGAAAATCTCTGAATTTATGTTGTTCAAAGAATTGTCTTATTCCAACAAAAACCGTTGGAGCTGAAAAAGAATCCAAATGAATAACGGATGAGGACGAGTGCGAGGTGTATGCGAGTAGTCATGGGGACTAACTAGACCGACCCATATCAAGCACCCAAATTGGTTGTGGTTTGCAATCCGTATGTTGAAATTCTTTGATATATGGGTGAGTTGCATATTGAATGACGGCTTGGCCGCCTGTCACAATAACACCAAAGAAAGTCCAGAAAGCGTCCCCAGCGTCACACTTTACTGAGTTGCAGACTTTGCGGATGACATTGCCTATTATGAACCAGATTCGGCTATGGTCGTAATTACTCTGGAGGGTTTTAGAACAGAATGCAATAAGATGGGGCTTTGCCTGAATGCCAAAAAGACAGATTAGGTTAAATGACTGCAATGTACCTGAACATGAGGCACTGGAGAATCGCTCAGAGCAGTCTTCCTACTGAAGCGAGGTCGAGACTCAAATACTTGCGATCATTGGGGAAAATTCACAGAAGCGATATAAAAAATCAGGAAGGCCTGCATGAAAGCCCTACTCTAACAAGCATGAACCACATATGGAATCGCTATGTCCCGTGAAGTAAAATTGAGCTTCTTTACAGCAACTGTAGAATCAGTATTACCGTATGGGTGCGAAGCATGGCCATTAACCCCAGTTCTGCAGAGGTCTCTCAATGGCTGTTGCACCCGAATGCTTTAGCACAGTGCTTAACATCAATTGAGACAACGGCTTCATAACTCTGTACTTATGGTGAACTACCTAAGGTTGGAGACAAGGTTGCAACAAGAAAGATGCAGGCCTCACAGACTAAGGTTACCGCCACCTTAGCTGTGTACCAGTAGCTCGTGCTCGGGAGGACGGAACTAACACATGGACATCGGACAAGGGGCAGACAAACGAAAAATTCTAGACATATGAAAAGGACGCAGGAGGGCAGTGGCGTCGACAGCTTTTTTTTCAGTGGGGGGCAAAGGGGGTGCACACACATTTTCAGGGGGGCAAGATATAGTAAAATTTGGTAGTATAGTTATGGCTAGTACATTCACTAATTTTCAGGGGGGGGCAAGAGGGGGGCGGGCAAGATTCCCAAAGGGGGGGCAGCTGCCCCCCTCTGCACGCCACTGAGCGAGTGGTAGAATAAATGAGTTGCGACATGCATTGCAGGAGAGTATAGACGGATGATCCGTGCCTAGATTCCAGGCTGAGGCCCCGATTGTAGTAGTAGTTGGCCGCTATTGTCTGCAAGGACAGTGCCACCCTTCTCATTTATCTCCAAGCAATCCTTGTGCTCTGTGTAAGTAAAGTCGTCTGGTCTATGGTTGATCGGCCATATGACAAAAGTCCATCATGTTCATACGGTCTAGCTGGATCAATGTCTGACCGAGCCATGTCATTAAAAAGCGAGAACCTTTTTCACCCCCTGTTGCAATAAAAAGAGGCCTAAGCCCTTGAAACTAACAATCTGAAATTAACTTTATAATGCATGAGGGGGGGGGGGCACTCTAAAGAGACGTAAACACAGGAATACCTCTTTTATAGCCATACCAACGGCAACTGCACCCCACTAGCTACAATAATTGAGATAATGACACTTAAAATATGGTTTCCCAGTCATGTTGCTTGTTTGTGACGCTTAAACCAGAGAAATGAGTCAAATGACCCTATGAATTTTGCATCCTTAACACTGACAAGTAGGCCTAGACGGATAACTGCGCGTACCTAGAAATGGAAACATTAAGAATCCTTGCGTGAAGTCCCCCCATGATGAAAAGGACACCCTGTTACTGCATATTTCTGGATGGAATGGTGATGACTTCGATGGTGTCAGTGGGTTGTGTACCGACCGGGGGTCGGGGGGGGGGGGGGAAGATGGCTCTGATTCAAAAAAAGTGGACGATGTTTGGACCAAATATGTTTTTTATCACTCTTTGGATTTTCGACCAATTTCAACGTACACTTTAGGCAAAATTAATGAAATTTGGCAATTTCGTCAAGCACTTTGTCAGGGTTCAGAGCATCTCAGAGATAGGCGGACGACTTAAGAAAATTTTGCCCTTCTGGATCAACTGCCTCGATACGTCACTGGATGGTTTGCAGGTGGTGCCCCTAGGCAAAGTTGGGTGATGCATCCATGGCCTAAGAGTCATGAGTCTGCGATGGAAAATTACCATTTGGAACGATATGTGTAGCGTAGAGTTTGCACTCACAGCTGACCCACTTCTCTGGCTTAATATGGGATTTTTGGCGGCCATTTTTTTGAAAAAGCGCCCTCTACATGTATTCAGTAAAACGAAGGACATTACAGAATCAAGCAGATTGACAAAAATACATCAATATCATTGAAAAGGTCTCTTTCAGGTGTATTTGTATTTTGGCATTCGGGACCCATTTGAAAAACCCTCTCAGGCCATATTTAGGGACAGGTAAAGCTGGGACATACGAAAGTATGCAATGTCAACACTTATATCTGTGGCAAAAGTCATGCTTTTTCACAAAAGGCCACAATCCATTGTTTAACAGCGGTACTATATGGCATAAAACTACAAGGTTTTGGACATTGTCTTAAGAAGACCTTAAAATCAGGATGGACAAAGAAGACCCAACCCACCAATCCCTTATAGTTTCCATCCATACTCCCTCATCAACTACTTGTGTGTGTTGATATCTCGCTTTTATTGCATTGAGAGAGTTTTACTTAGTACAACGTAAATCTTTTGCCCAAGTAATATGGTACTTTGCAATAGTCCGTTGGCATATTTGGGACCATGGAGAAGATTGAGAAGTGTGTTTAATCCGCCACTGAGAATGAATAAAAAATCGACAAGCGACATACTATCCCAAACGTAAACCTTATTTTAACAGACACCGAGTGGGTATGGCTAGCTCTAAGCCCTCCAATAATTTTAAAATGGCAAATGATAGTAAAGAATGTACAGAGAAATAAGAACTGGTGGGGGAAAAATGCACTACATATAGTACATCGAGTAGTATCAAAAGCTCCCCCCTCCTCTCCTCATGTTTCGTTTACTTTCGGCCTCTTCTTCTCATTTAACGCACAACACACACAACTTTTACAAGTTTTACAAGTCAACCTCTCAAACGTTTAACCCTTACAAAAAAACAAACGTTTAAGACAGAACGTCGGGTGAAAAGGAGAAAAATTCCACCACGTAGGTGGGTTTTTAAATAATATCGTAAAGTAATAGTTACACCATGACTAAAAATATTAAATAAAAAAAGAAAAACGTAAAAAAAATATTTTTAAACTTTAAAGTTGTATTGTTTTTAAGCACGTAGTGATCGGGACTTAGTTGAGTAATCGGTGATATGAAAGTATAGAAACCATGACGTTAAATTTATTGAATAATAAACATTAATTACTAACATTTTATTTCGGAGCACGGTTGAAATCAAGTTCAAAGAGATCCCATTGCAGGATTATCATTGGATCAGATATTGGGAAATCTGAAATAATTTAGTTAGTAATAAATAACTACACTAACTTTCAGATGATTAAAGGAAGAACAGAAAGAAAATAGTCAAACCTAATTGAAAATGAAATCGTACTTAAAAAGCATTCCGCTGAGTAAAAAAAAAACACATATTTTGCATTTTGCTAATAAGGAAAAACATTTAATTGCTGGTATTTAAGTATTACCTCATGCTACTAGTCTATAAAGTTGATGTGTTGATCCATTTTACACTTCAAATTCAACAGAGTTTAATCAGTTGAATAACAATAAAAGAATGTACAACAATGAATGGTGGCAATGACTCATGCATCAGAACAAGCAGCCATAAATTCAAGTATATTAATATGATAAGTTCACACAATGTACACATCAAAATTAATTCAAATAGGGCCTAAAAGTGGAACGCATTGTTTAGAGCTTCATTTCGAACATGTTCAATATTTTCTTTTATGACCCTGTGAAGTTCTCCATTTGTGACTGAGGATATCATTTTATTTAGTTTCTCTATTTTACTTGAGAAAATAGTTCTCACGGGGAAAAGTACTTTGTTATGAGGAAAAGAAAATGGAATTCCCCTAGGGTAGTGCTATATTGAAATCAGACTAGATGCTATTTACAAGATAGAGTGATTTCCTGTTGCGCATGTTGAAAAAAAAAATTGCAAAATATGTAGGTTCCCATGATGTCATGAATGAATGAAAGGGATGAAATGAGATGATATAATTTATGTGAGATCCAATGGAGAGAGTGTTAGGTTATGTTTATTGCATGATCATGAATGGGTTGTTTTAGATGGGGTTGTGAAAATAGGGGTTGAGGAAAAAACAACTTTGCTGTAGCAAAATTAGCAAGAGAGGTATAGCTAGTTATAATATGGTAGATCTGTGACCAGGAAGTATTATATTTTAGATTACAGCGTGAGCGAAAAGCTTATAGTCTGCTGTGTCGTGAAGCCAAAGTGATGGGAATCAAAAGGATTCCAAATGTGGTCCTAAAAATGGCCAGAGCGACAGATAGATCGTGGGGATTATATCACGAACTGAGTATACTGTAAGATTAGTTCGTCGAGAGATAACCCCGTCGTCTTGAACGGCTGGGACAAAATTATCTTAGGACTGAGAAGATTCAAATGGAATATTTCCTGTGGGCTTATTCCCAATCGTACCGCAAATCGCACTAACAAAAGACGGAGTGACCCCTGCCTTGGCTAGTGGGAAATTGATCCTAGATCTGACAAAAAAACGCTACCTCACTTTTTGCGGGATTGTCAGATTTCATCTGGGGTCATTAGGGATATAATTTTGCTGCTGTCATTTTGGAATTCTCACGTGAGGGCAGTAATCGTTGAACTGCCAACGCTTCTTTAAATGTGGACCATAGCTCACATTAAGTTCGTCAAATATTCATCCGTACCAATGTAATTATAAAAGGCGCAAAATACACAAAATTAAAATACGGCATCAACAAAAATGCAACTTTCAAGTCCTGTCATTATTAATGATACCAAAAAACACGACCAATTTGGCTAACCCAAGCATAAACTCTATAAATATTAACATAATAGCAGAAGAAGGGACAACTAATATGTTACGTCCCGTATTGTAGAGAGACGCTTTAGTACATATCCCCACCTTATAACAATACTTATTATTTTGTTTGAATTGCACAAGTATAAGTATTGCAAAAAGTCACGCCCTTCGCTTAAGTGGTTGATAGGTTCGTGCATGGTCGGGGCAAAAATTGGGGCAGAATAATGCTAATAGTACGACAATCCACAACAAGGTTTGGGAAGATGTAGTTAACTTATTTCGGCAATCCTACAGTCTTTTAATTAGAAGAGCACTCTTTATTTTACAAACCTTACTGGATAAACATACATATTTAAAAAAAACCAACAGTCGTAAGCATACAAGTGGAAAGAAGTTCCTATTTAAGTTCCCTTCTACGAAAAAATTCTGTAACCTTTACCCTGCAGAAACTCTTTCCTTATGGGTACGCAGGCAGCTGACAACTGGTTAACTCCCTTTAGCCTAATATTTTGGGGGACCATAATAATCACTATATAGTAGCGAATGTACAAATTCAAAAGCTAAAACAAACAAAAGCAAGATTAAATCAACCCTTTAATCTGGCGGACATTGTTGTCCAAAGTTTAACAAAATTTTGTTAAAAGGCCCTATTTCCCTTGATGGTCGAATTTGAAAGTTTGGACAGCTGAATTGCTCCACCAGAACCCGAGGACAGAAAAACTTCCTCGTAATACCTTTAATAACAAGTGTCTGAATTCGCACGCCCAAAGCGTGTAGTAGGCGAAATTTGGTATACCATTTTGTTACCTTTAGGTTAAATTGTTTGTGGTCAGATTTGTGTTTGTGTTCTTACGATTATAGAAATCGTGTGTGTGGATAGTAAAGTGGATTCAGTCAAGCCTAAGGATCACAATTGAGACAGAATTAATCGGTTTGTAACGTTGTTGCTGGGCACGCGGTTTTGCCAAGCCGTTGAATGGTCACTTGATATTAACACTTTGAACATTACTCCTGAATAATCCATAGAAGAATATATGTTTTTATTTGTTATTTGTTCTGAGGGTTTTGCAACTTTTTTGAGGCGACCCCTCAGGCCAAAATATAGTTGGTCTCGCTTTTCGGAAGGGGGTCATAACCGTACATGACGTGATATAAAACCAGGATCAATTATAAACTTCAACACAAATATTCACAATGAAGCCACTGTATGTCCATTGCAGTGGTAGTACTCAGGGCCTCGATATTAAACATAAATATTGACAACTTCCGTAGAACACGAGGTTTCTTTCCGTCGTTCAATTGCAGGTTTTGTCAATACATATTTCAGATTTATATCTTTACCCCGATCTTACCCGTATCCAAAAGGTTATGATTACAACCATATTGATAATTGTTTGGTTCAATTTCGACTTCCTTTGAGAGTTTTCTACAGTATTAAGTACAAGGTTCATAGTGGTACAGGGTGAGTCGAAAAAAGTGGACCCTGATAGTGTCCCATTTTGCATTTTTGCATAGATACTCTGCAATATATTTGTATCAACGGAAAATTATTTTATCAGGTCTATTTCATTTGCTGCAAAGACATTACATGGTTTAGGTATAGATCGAAGCTACAGTCTTTTGAATCAAGTAGTCATTTTACCCCCTGTTCACGGATTCCCACACTGTTAACCATGTTCCTAATTTTACCAATACCTTTACCTTTTAAATTACGGTAAACCCCAAGTATTCAATAATCTTCACGCTTTATTACCTATACCTAACATAAAATTACAATGTTCGGAGGGCAGAAAAATTAAATAAACAGTGGTTCGAAAATAAATACTACACTTTTGAAAAAAAGTAGTAGTATACGCTGACCGTCATTATATTTTCCGTAATATTCATTCCTTTTTTAACATTTCTGGTTAATGTAGAATATAAACTATGATTGTTTTACCTATAAACTGTTTTAATCACGTCGGTAGTAACCGTCTTAAAAAATCAAAATCTTATTTCCCTTTCATTTTTAACACTTTCCCTGGACCATTGGAGTTATTATTAATACCCTTGGGAAAATTGATAGCTGCTTTGCGCAGAATTACAGCTAATTACATTGATAATCTTATTTTTCATATTTATTTTTTATATTTTTTTTTACTTCTTCCCGGAAGTCCTGACTCTTCAACATGAACATTTCTGTTATATCTCGATCTCCTCTATATGAAACATGAAGGATAAAACTACAGTGATAGATTTGTTAGCCAATTTTTAGAATTTCCCGCTGACATTATGACTCATATGTTTCAAAAATGGCGAATTTTTCAATTCAAAATACATGTACAATGCAATAAACGCGATCACTCCGCACAGAGCACACACGAATTTGACTCGATTCTGGTTCTATCTTTTCCTCGTCCTGACATCACTTCCACCATATAGCGATAATGTTTGTTGACTAGGTCCTGATGTTTGTAGATTGCTAAAATTGAATTCACGGCTTCATAAGTGTGAAGGAAATATTAACAATGCGAGTTATTTACAGCTACTTACTACGAATCTCCCTGCACATTCCACGTCTTCCGTTGGAAATTGTCTGCGTGCGGCCTAGGATAATTCACCGCGTGCACAATACTAGAACCTTGATCAAAATCTTGGACTTGGCACGCAGCGTTTGTCTGATTGTAAGGGTTTGAATTGGCGTTTCTCTACTTTTTTGCAGTTTTGCAAAAAGGTAGCACTAATTTTGAAATCTTGTCGACTTCCCTTGCCATAAGCTATGCCCGCTGTAGTCGGGCCGATTCAGGGGACGTCTGACATCGCGTTTGATTTGGAATTGTGGTTTTGTGAAAAAGCAATCAAGTCGTACTTTGAAATGACTTTGTTTTAGGCCAAAATGAGTTCTGATTTTCAAGGTCACGCTGCAGCTGGTCCTGAATATTAATTTGAAATTCAATCTGGGCTACGTCTGACCCAAAGTCCGGGAGGGTTAAAAATGTTATAAAAATTCTTTTAAACTCGATTCCTCCTTTTGTATTATATTTTTCGTTTAATTGGAAAATTAGTACACAAATATATATATGTTAATTTTAGCATCTTGATTCTGTAAAGTCATGTAGTGTAGTGTATACGTTAGGACTTGTTAATCTTGAAGTCCTGGTTCGGAAAATCTATGTAGGTACTTGTTATATTGAGTTTACTCATATTATGATGATAAAGTATTGGTGACATTAGAATATATACATTACCATCTAAAACAAAGTGTATAAACTGGTTTAAATTTTTATTTCTTCACGTTTTCCCTTTGTTTATTGCCTTTTTCTCAAAATTGTTTGCCTGAAATAACTTTTTTACAACCACGTGGTGACGTAAATACAACGTTTGTATGATGCCATAGCTACAGCGTGAAAATTTGGTCAGAGGATTGTAATAACGTTTTATATAATTATTAATATTGTTTGAACAAGTCAAAAACTAACAATAACGTTAAAGATGAGATTCTACGCCGTTATTTTACGTTCCTTGCAATGGTTTCGTATTTTTACGGCTCCAGTTATTTTACGTTCTGTACGTTGTGAGTCCCAGCTGCCAGTCAAATCCCTGTTTTTTTACAAGTTTATTTTTAACAGTGCATGCTTTAAATGAATGGCTCTCAACGAAGCAAATCACTGTCCAAAATAACGATAAGGGTATATCCATGTTTATGTTAATTTAGTGGTATCTTAATGGTGTAAAAGCCTGCCATAATTGATAAGATTTATTTGAAATACTTTTTGAAGATATGGCATATTTTTGGTCTACAAAAAGAAAATATTTATGCATTTTTCAACTTCAAAGGTTTGTCACCGATGTTTGAGTCTTGTAGTTTCATTCAACTCGTCCAGAAAATTATACATGTATCAATTAAGTTACTTTATTTTTCAAATGATTTTTATGAATAATTGCATTTTGTGGGGGTCAAATATCGCCACATTGTACTGCCCTCAATAAATAGCCCGACTTCTCTCTGGAAATTGCCTTGCTTCCATGAACGCCGTTCATTTTAATGTGAATCCGTGGACAGAGTGGAAAACCGACGACCTAAATTTAAAAGACAGTAGCTCGGTCTATACTTAACCGATGTGAATGATCCTTGTAGCAAATACAGCTACTACATTAACTGCCTTTTGGGTGAAAAAATAACCAATATATTAGAGTGGAATGCCTTGTTACGTAATTGTGGACGATATATTCAAACGTCATTGGTCCAAAATTTAGATATTTTTTTGACAAGAAAGTCCACTTTTTGGTGATGAGATGTAAAAAAAGGGTTATTTTAAGGGGGTTAGGTCCCCCATACACACAAAAAGGTCGACTTGTTCGAAGGTCCAAATTCCTAAAATAACTCCTGCGTACGGCCCTGTCTTTTATCGTTCCTGAAAACATGTTATTTCCTGATGATTAAATATTTGTTAACTTTGGATTGGTTAGTTTCCTTATTATGCTGTATGTCATGTTGTATTTATTAAGTATTTGTTGCAAGGCGTTGTATTTCATTATTATTACTTCAAGTAATTTCTGCACGAAACAATCAATATAGTAGAAGGACCTATAGAATTTTATGGGGTTTATGGGCTTTATTCCGTATAAGCTTGGTTGATTTCTTTCATTTAAGTCTTACACCAAGGATACACCAAATTTGAATCGGTAAGAATTGTCTACACTGATCACTCTGTAATAAGAATTATCACTATGTAGGCAAATCCTTAGCGAGGAAAATTTCTCTCTTTTGGAGTGATTTTCACTCTTTTTGGATCAATTGAGTTTCACTTTTTGGGGTGAATTATTACTATTTTGGAGCGAATTTAAAGATTGCACTCTGTAAGGGTGAATTTTTCACTCTCTCACATTAGAGACACGATTCTTAAGTATCTGCCGCAGCGGGGCTTTTAATCTTGATATAAAGGTACTACAAAATGACTAATATAGTAATAATAATAACAACAACAATAACAATAATAATAATAATAATAATAATAATAATAAATAAAGTAAAAACAAGAATATGGGCTCTGAATTGATCATATTACTTCATCAAGATTCAATTGCTAAATTAAGGTGCATTATGGAATTGTTTTAATAATCTTCTTTACAAGGCTCACATACTACTTTTTTTGAAAAAAAAATCATCATAAGGCCTAATTCAATGATTTAGAAAAAAACAGGAAAATTACATCAAACTAAGGACCATGCATATTTAGCTAACAACAACCCCCCGGTGTATAGTGGTCAGACGAATACCATAATGTTAAGATCTAAATGTTGGTGGTAATTGTGTACTAGTAGTTTACTGGGAAAATTGACTTAACCAGGGTAAAGGCAGAATACTTAAGTCAAGTTACAATATGTCAAGGTCTCTGTATATTATTTCCAGTATTTTACAACTGTAACATGCGGACATATCGAGAGAAACCTATCAAACCCCACCTGAAACCCTAAATAAATTTATTATAATTGGATATTAACATTCAACTAACAGGAAGACATGATAAAGAGACATTGAAATGTTAAAGCAGATTACGTTCTCCAAATGGATTTTCCTGCAATTTGTAAAAAGTGTAAAAAACGAATTCTCTGAAGTCATTTTATTTTGTTTGAGATACTGCAAACAAAATCAATTTTAATGCTCGAACGATTTAGATTTCTACATTTTAATGCGCTTTTCTAAAGCTGCTCAATATAGAATATAGTCGTGGACAATATAATTTTCCAATGACTGCGTTAAGAAGTTTCGATGTGTTTTCTTCATGTTTAATATATTTATTTATTAGAGGAGAAGCGTTTGGATCATGGAGAGGCATCTACCGATGCGTTAAGGCATTACATGAACGCTCGCGCTGTAAAAAAACGTAATAAGCACAAATAAAATAAAATGCATATGCCTCCATGTTTAAACTTCAAAATGCACTCATTTATAACATTTAATCTTCATAGTCTTTGTTTGTACAATATTGTGAAGATGCTAGATGTTCATTTTGTTTTTAAAGATTGTAGGATTTAGACATTTTTGGCTTCTTGTCTGGTGATGAAGATATTATTAATTAGCGGTATTTTACTGTAAAAATGTTGTTTAAAATTGTAAACAACTTGTGTTGTTCAAGGTCCAGACTTAAACATATATTTAAATAGTCACATGTAGTTAAGAAGGGTAATTGAACGATCCTGATTCTTTAAAACTTTTAATCAACTTTTGTCAACTTTTTTGTTGCTGTGTGGAATTGTTGAACCTTGAATTTTACCCTGGTTGTGAAGGTTTCTTTTAATAATTTCAACCATTATTATAATTTGAATTGGCCGTATCTCTTGACTAAAGAGATGTAAAAAATGTTTAATGTGACAACTAGCTCTGCTTTCGTTGAAAATATATATTTAAAATATTTTGTTAAATATATATACCATTTTGAGAACCTTATTGCGCAGGTGATATTTTTTTTAGATTGGTCACCATCTTAAGAAGATACGTGTTTTGACATCAAATGCACTGGAATTGATTCTGAGACGTTCACTAGCGATCTCTTAGTTTCAGATACCATTGATATATTTATAATGAGAAGATTCGCAGCATGATAATAAACCATAACCGTTGTTGTTGGTGTTGTCTTTGTTTATTTAGCTGGACAACACGCAATACCAAAAGTAAACAACCGCTAAATATGGAAGAAACGTGAAGATAAAACCATTTGTATGGTTACAGTGGTGTTTACCTTGAAGGTAGAGTTCGCTTTGTCTTGAAAAAAAGTATACACCTTTTCAAATTAGAAATCTTTGTCGCCATTGCAATTGCTAAGTATACACATTTTCTGCACGCGCCACTTACATAGTGTTAATTGAATTGTGTGAGCCTAATAACTTCTAATGACCTATTTTTGTGGCTGAAATTGCGCCATGATTAGAGCTCGAAGAAAGCTGGTCATCAAATTATCCTGTCATAATAATGTTGTGGGTATCAATCTTACAATGGATAATGTGATTCTCGCATCAAAAAGTAGGTGGCGAATCTACATAATTTGTAGCGAATGCTCATATTTTAATGAATACTGACACTGATAGGAAATCCGCAATTACGGACTTAGACACCTTATAAAATTAAGTCGTGTTGCCTTTTCGCTGATGCGAATAATTGGATGTTGGTAGAATAAGGGGTTTGATGCATCGTGATCGCCTATTTAACACTTAACTGCATAAGGGGTCATTTTTTTCGGCCTGTGGATCTTAATGCTGCAATATATTTGGTTGTCTAAATTTTAATTGAGCTTGCATTGAGGCAAAAATAAAATAAAATCAATCGCATCATTTTTGCGTTAATTAACATAGGTCCCTGACCCTCCCTCCCTCCCCGTTATATACACTAACGAAAGTGCCCGTGAAATTAAAATGCTTTAATAGAGTTACTCTGATTCTAATTTTCATCACGTTCATACTGTATATACACATAGTGACATAAACAAAGTAAATAATTTAAAAAAAATCTTGCAAACTATAGTAGGCCATGATGCCATTCATCATATAGCGGTTGACTGTAGAAACCTATGTTAAATTACATGTTAAAAACAACCCTTAAAAATATAAAATAACATGAAATATTTATCTGTGCTTGATATGGTAAACATAGTATATATAACTTAGGTCTATTCTCAGCTCACAAAAGCCATCAATATTTGTTCAATTTTAAACATTAATGTCTTCGAGTAATCTTATTATGCGTAGTTTCGCTGAATTCTTCGTAAGAGGAATGCGTTTTCTGGAGTAAAAACTCCAGAAGCCACTCCCCCTCCCCTTATCCACCAATGTGAGTAAAAAAAGGGATTATTCACTTGCTTGATTTATGCCCTGAGATAGAATCGATCCATTGGATTTTCTGCTTTTAATTTCTTCTCATACATTTACACGTGTATCGTTTTCTCAGGGAACCACCTGCTGTGCATGCTGGGCTTCACGCCAAAGCTTGGAAAGGAAATCAAAGGATTATTTTAGGACTTTTAATTCGCAAAGGCTTTCAAAATGCTTCCTTGTTCCAAAATTTAAATTATGCACAAATATTACATCTACTATTTAATCTCAATATCATTTTAGCTGTGTTAGCCAGTGTGTTTTAGCATATTTCGTTTTCAATTGTTCGTTTTTCTCGTAAAGTAGGTCTAGGTCAATGACATTATACTTGTAGGCATGAACCTTAAATATAACTTCAAACGGAGATTCCATTTTTTAAATATCGAGTGCATGTTCTTAAAAACTAACTAGATTTTCAGCTTTCGCCTACTCTGATCTATAAGCCTGCATTACTGGTAGAAAATAAACACTTTTTACAAGAATTAGCAAACTATACGGCAATGTGTAAGATTTTGCGCGAGGTATTTCTTAAACACGAGATTCATAAAGGGTTATGTGACAGATATTAACCTTATACTTGGTTCGCCTTTTCGATATTAAAAATGCAGTCAACATAGCATTTTGGCTAAAATTTGTCACTTTTTTTAAATTTCGAAAGAAAAGTAAAAAAAAGGTATGATCAATCAATGCGAGCCTTTCGTGAATATCATAATGAAAGGAAAAAGAAATACTCAGAACAAAATTTTACATTTCACATATTTTATACTTGGAGGAGTTAAAACACAAATACTCAATTTTGACCATAATTCAGTATCCAAATGGCTGATAAAAATTGTTTCTAAGATTGTGATTTTTAATATCAGTGTTTTTTTTTCTAAAATATTCGTATGCTGAATCTCAAATTGGAAATATATTTCTGCCAGAGCAATTACTTTGTTCTTTTAAATTATGTTATTAAGCATATTCTCGTACCAAATTATCCAACATAATATGCCAAACATATACGTGTGCATAAAATATATGGGGGAATTATGGGAGGGAAAATATTAATTTCTCACGATAATTTGCGGTGAAATCGAGCGAAAAGAGTCGCTACTAAAGGTTTTCTTTCCGACCTTATAATAAAAAAACAGCGGGAGAAATTATTTTACAAATCTGAATGTCTGTCGTAAACAACCTTTTGTGCTTAAATCCATAAACACACACACTGCCTTAGCCTAAGCGTAAACCGACTGTCAAATCCCACGAAACGAGGCGGAAGAGTTCTTTTTCATACCACCAAGTTTACGTTCACGCTCTTTTCTAAAGACACTTCCATTGTTTCGATCTAAATGTGTAGGAATCGTCACTTGTTTGTTTTCCTACGCAGCACTTCATTGTGTCTACCCTTGTAAGTGAGCTTTAATTAATTACAAAATTGGAATTTCCCATAGGAATTTTAACGTTCACATCTGCAATTAAAATCTAATGGTACACATGTATGAGAATCTTATTTCAGTTCATTCGAGATCAAGTTGGTAGGTATTGAGAATTTTTGTGCAATAATATAAATTATGACGCGCAGACGTGCAAGATAATTTTAGTTATGTACAGGCAGTGCCGTTATTATAACATTTTTTGATAAAAAAAGTAAATAATGTTACCAACAGCAAAAATGCCTGTGTAGGTAAACTGTATACTAGAATGTGGCCTGACGTTTCCGGACCCTACAAGGATCTTCATCAAAGGCAAACTCTCAGTTTGCCTTTGATGAAGATCATGTTTAATAAAAAATAACAATGACGTATACTGTCATTGGGTCAGGGGTCAAATCGAAGTTAAAATTTAAAAAAATCAATTGAAATATTGCCGAAAAACGGATATTTTAAGTGTTAATTCCTGATTTGATTCCTGGGTCAATGTGCAACTTAGCTGTGTATCTTTTTTTTCTTTTGGTAGGGTTCATATGCTACTCGAAGGTGCTACCCACCCTTGCATTTCAAAATTTGTACACCCATGCATCACAGGGATATCTGTTTATAGATAGTGTAAGCCCTGTGTTTACAATTACACTCTTCTTTGAAGAATCAAAAAACCTGAAAATAAGCCAAATATTTTAAAGATCAAATCATATGTAGTACCACATTGATCATTACTATGACGATATATAGAAGGAAGTTCCTGGTCAACCCTGTAATCATATGCGTACAATTGTCTCTTTTAAAGACTCTATCCTAGGCCTTGTTTCATAATTATGTTTGGTGAATGTCAAAGATTGATTGATTGGTTGGTTGAGTACATAGCGATCGCAGGAAAAACTAAAACTTGTTAGCGCATTAATGTTTTAAACGAAGTGCTAATTGCAAATTAATGACTCAAATAAAATTTTACTTAAAAGCTTAATGAATTGTGTAAAGAAAGGATTTTAAATCCACATGCCCGTGGCCGGTCAAGAGATGAAGCTACGAATTTACCTGCGACCAAAATTACAATGCGATAGACCAATCGCAAACTGCATTGTAATTAATGATGAATTTAATACTGTGTAATTGTAATAGAGTGAAATTCGCGTTTAAAGAGTGACTACAGGACTTACTCGAAAAGGGAAAAATTTCCAAAAGAAATAGGAGTAACATAAACCTTTCAATTCCATGTTCAAAAATGTTATTTCAGTAGAGATTTTTTTATAATTCTGTAAATTATCATATCAAGAGTATATAAATGTTACCAAAAATATTCTTCGAAAGGTGAGAAATATCACTCTTTTACATTCTTTACGGATCCTGGGCCTTGATATCACTATTTTGCATTGACAGAGTATGTATACGCATAGTATTGCGCACCATACCTAAGATTTACTTTACAACAAATGTGAATTCTACATTTTACAGTGCGTAAGCATACACGACATTAATGTATTGTATTAATTGTTAAACTAGCATAAATGTAAAATGTATTTTAAAATGCTAGTAGTAGCAATCAATCATATCACGTA
>JAMKCH010053854.1:0-10224 GCA_023653785.1 Ophioderma brevispina
AATTTCAAAATTTTCCTCCCAAAAAAAGGGGGTCTTTAGGTTACATTGGTAAACTTTACCCAAAAATGTGGTCGTTGGGTGACATTGAAGAGGTGGTCACCTCGTTCATCAGTGATCGCTTCTGTTTCAGTGACCGGTCCTGTTTCAGTGATCGTTCCCGTTTACTGAGCTAGCGGGAGACTGCCAAGCTCGGCCTCCCACTATTAACATAATCGCAGGCAACTCTTTTGTCCTCTTTCAATTTATGTCAATATGGGAAAAGCCAGGTGGAAATTCGTTTCAATATAGATAACTCTTTGTCAGTAAAGTATTGTCATGTTATGTAAGCACGGATTCGGCAATATAGTTATAAAAGAAATAACTTTAAACTCAGGACTGGCAACCATACATGACATTGTTATACGTCCCGACATAGAACGTGCAAAATACCATCGTGCTGCAAATGTCACATGTTTTGTGCCACACAGATATGACTAAGTCTAGCCATAATGAGTCACGCATCCCCCCCCCCCCCCTAATTAAGGCTGACTCAGAGATTTCCCGATGAGGGCAGCCCTCAGTTTTTTCAAACAATTTCGAGGTTTTTGCATATACATATGTTTTGTTCGAAATAACTAATCTCAATCAAATTTTTCATATAAAAAATCACAACTTTGTTTATAACACGGTCTCCTATGTTTCTAACAATAATTTTATTTTCAAAACGAAAAATCCGATTCCTCTCAAACTTTGGAATTGACATTTTAGGGGAGTATCTTTTAGTTCTAGTTGACTATTTTGAATTAATACAACCAAAATATTATCCTTTAAAAATCTCTGAGTCCAGCCTTTAATATACACTCAAGAAATGATGACGGTGCATCCACCACTATCTACATACCAACTTTCTTATATGCGGATCTTGGGATCTTATTAGTTTCACCTTTTTTAGTAAGATCAATCAGAGCAATCTGCAGTGATCGCATAATATGCAAAATTTGATACACCGTTACAAGGTTATTCTTTCATTCCACTACTGCCCACAACCATGTTTCCTCAGATTCGGATTTTGGGATCTGTAGAAGTTCACCTTTTTTAGTATATTTGAAAAATCAGAATCAAATATGCAAATAGCCTCATTAAATATGCACAAATTTATTATGACAACAATGCATGGGTATAATTACTTGCACCGCTATCCACATACCAATTTTTGTCAAACTTTGGACACCGACATGAGAAGTCACTTTGTAGCATGAGCCAATATGTGCAATAATGATACAAGTGCATGGGTTTACTTGCAACTACCACTCCCCACATACCAATTTCATAGTTTGGATATTGGGATCTGTAGAAGTTTACCTTTTTATTTATTAACCGTGTTTTGAAGTGCATTGAGAAGGTTAAGAGAGACTTTACATTATTCCTGGGAATAACTTTGGAGAGAGAGAGAGAGAGTTTAGAGATAGATTTACACAGGTTTTCAGGGGAATTAGAGCAGAAAAGTCCGAAATCACAGAGTATGACTTTGCTTTTTGGCGTACATACTTGGACCTGTCTGTCACAGCGTAGATACTAAGGGTCGTCAGTGCAAGTGTCGTCTAGATTAGATCAGGGGTCTGCCGGTTACAGTCGGAGACAGATGGACAGACGCCGAGACGATTCACTCTGGACTAAATTCACTTCTTCTAAGCGCCAGGATAATACAAATAGGTGTGTTAGGGGGAACAATTTTTAGTGTGGGCAAATATAACATTCGTGTGGGCATTCTTTCGAAATTAGAAGTTTTGTTTCCCATACCAGAGTCCTGATGGTAATGAAAAGCATCACACCGGTCTCTCTCTCTCTAGTGAGTGAGTTTTGGAAAGCCACATGAAAAAAAAATCGCAAAATCTAACCGGCCATCCATTTCTAGACTTCTGAACAGGTGTTCCCGTGCACTTAAAGTAACAGGAGGAAATTTATTGAGGATACATAAATTTCTCTCAAATGGGGTGGGGTGCACTGGATCGGCTGTAGACCGCCTACCGAGAATATTTCGAAGGTTTATTGGACCAAAAGAAACCGTTAAACCTTGTTTTGAACTTGCCTACTATCCTAATCATCCCCTATGAAACCATACTTTGGAATATCTGTCTGCACGACAGAAAATAACTAAATCATCATCTAATACATAAAGACGGCGCATATTCGGCTTACATCCTTTCCGGTCGATCAATACATTGTAAACATTCCACTTATGAAAAAACACCCCCTGGAGTTGACCAAAATTGGGGGCGCTTCTTTCTGAAATGTTCTCATGTCTCTTTAACCGATCATCAGAACATTTGAAGACGCACTGGGGAAACATTTGGACACAGGAAACATTAACTGCATTTAGAGTAAGCTTATACAGAATAAAGACAGACTTGAAAAAAACTTTATGTGGTCCAACAATGCATCATGCATGGCACTTTCCTTAGCTAACCCTACAAAGAAGTTGAAAGTGCTCCAGATAACAACTTTTGCTGAAAATGGCCAGAACCATCCAAAATACGTGACCTAAACAATATAATAACAAATATCGCAGAATCCTCTGACCGCTAGTGTCGACTGCCGTCTCGGTTTGTGGATGATGGGCCTCACACTACCTTGACCTGACATTTGCCTTTTTACCTCATAAAAAATAGGTTTCATGTAAATATCCAAAACCGTTTTGTTCCATTTTTGAACTTCAACTTTTCAATTCAGGTCAATTTTACATTTTCAATTTGACCTCACCAGACCTTGACGCTTGTTGTGACCTTTGGCCTCAATCAGACAAATGAGGGATCTCACATTGCACATACGACTCAAGGTTGGTTTAAATCCATTGAAGTAAGCTGATATTCCAGCCAAATGTGAACCTTTTTTCACAACAACAGACTACATCAACAGCAGACAACAGTTACCACAACCCCCGGTGGATCAAGTGATCATTATGTGTCACCGCCTTAAAGCAGGCGACACAAAAATGTGATACACTTTTGGTGCTTATATCTTGCTACTACAAAGGATAAATATGTGATTTTAATCGCAATTCAGTGTGTGGAAAAATACTGCAGTACACTATACATTGAGGCATGCCAACTTCAAGGGAAGTGTTTCTAGTACACAAAGGGCGGAAGCACAATTATTTTATTTCTTCTAAGGTAGGGCCTAGGCTTGATCTTATGACCAAGATGGATAAATTTATTTCGTGAAACCACTGACCAATTATTAGAAATTAGGACACCCAAAAATGTATCCTTTTTTGGCCTTCTTTAAAATTAAAAGTCACTTTTTTAGAAGAAGAAAGAAAGCCTCACCATTTTTGGGCTTAAAACTAGAAACACTGCTGAATTGACTTGACATGTTTTATGATGGTGTCATTGTTGAAAGTTTTTTGGGTGAAAAGTTATTCAAATTGTGACGTGCTGAAAACTTGGGAGGTCTTTAAGTAAAATGATGTAAATGACATTGGAAAAAAAAATAGGCTGGGTTGATAAGCAGCAATTTTGTGATGACAGCTATTAGTATCCAGAAACACTGGGAATTTTTTTTGAGCTACTAAAGAATGGGTTCATCATAGCGATGCTTTGGACCCAAAATTGCTTTTAATTTGGCCGACCCCCTTCTTCCGGGTTCGGCTGGTTTTCTCCTATATAAACTCTTAAGACCATTAACCATTGATGGAATGGAAATGGAACATCCTAAGACCGCGACAGAATATCCACCGATAATGGTCTTCCTACTAATATTGTCAGGTAAGTTTTTAACCCTGACCAGATAAAATTGTAAATCACGGTGTCACGTGATTGAAAAAATCATCAGGAGGCTTGGTTTCTTTAAAAACGCGACAAAAGAAAACTAGCTGAGAAAGGCCTAAACTTTTTACAATGGTGATCTTATACCCATAGGTGTAAGGTCTCTCAAAGACCAAATCCTCAAGATGTTGTTGAGTTTCTCAAGCTTCGGTATAAAATTGACCTCACACAATTATTCAACTCTTGCCTGCAAAAAACCATGCCCCAAAAACCCCTGATCGGGTCAACTGACAATTTTAACCTGAAGATGTAACATCTGGAGGATCATGCATGTAACAACCCTAAGCCAAAAGCTCACATTTACTTAGATTTATTGTAAGCCCAGAGTAAACATTTAGATGAAAAACTAATTGCACTCCACAAGATTTACTCATGAAGATACAAGTGTCGTATCGTCGGCAAAATTATATTTTAACTCTCACATCAAAACAGGTTGAAATATCGGCCGAAACTCTACAAAAGGGGTTTGGGGGTGATGAAAGCTAATTACTTAACCCCCTTTAAGTTATCACTAATCATTAGGCCCCTATTCCACATGTTTGAATCAGTCAAACTCTTAATAATTTTCTACATGTACTAAATAACACTACTCATTGCGCTTATTTAGTGATTATACAAAGCATCTTATCATGTTGAACCTATTATTACAGTTGCTGGAACTCAATTAATATTGCAGGTATTGGGGAAAATGGGAAACTGCATGGGATGAACCGTGGGACCCCCCCTGTTATAAAACTGAATGCTAGTATATACTTAATCCCACTAGGGAACCGCTACCTTACAGGGAATAACGAGAATATTTATACATCGTTCTTTCAAATTAATATATTCTAAGTACTGAACAACAAGAGGCTTTTGAACTATCTATCAAGAATTTGAAGTGAAAATAAGATGTTAAAAGTACTGCTTGTTTGTGTCCTTTGGTTGTATGTTGTCTCTGTTATTAACTTTGAATTATAACTTAACGAATGTGTCGTTTTGTCTACTTAAAGTATCATGAATTAACACATCAACAATCAATAAATACACCAACCAGTGTAAAAATGAGTAATATTACATTTTGGTTTGCACAGTTATCCCCGGAATTATGATGTTGTGTTGGTAACATTTTCTCAAATGGAAATAAGGGCCTAATGATTTACATATTTGGAGTACTATAAAAAAATCACTGATATTTACGATGTATTAGTGGGAGTCACAGTTACTAAACCCTTTTAATGTGCTACCATTTCAAAACCCCAATGTCCCGTACCTTTTAGGTCCAAAATATCTTGCGGGGAGGAGAAATGGAGATTCCTTATATGACCACTAATATAATCCTCCCTGTTTATGTAAAAAGCCTTTTAACAGAAAAATTAAATAACACTTCATAGAGCTTGAAGTTTCGGTTTCCATTCTTTCCACAATCTCCTGTTGTCCAAACAACGCTCCTATTTGTACGTTAGAATAGAATAGGTTGAAAGGTTGAAAAACAGGACGATACACTCGAAATTATGGGAAATGGTTTTGTCGTGCTGCTAAAATAAGTATCATCTACAAGTTTTCCCGATTTGTGCGTGGTGGTTGTGATTTGTTTACTCTTTTGATAGTTCTTTTCTTTAAATTCGACGTGTGTGTGGGTACAACTCTAAACAATTAATAATTTAAAAGGGGACTTCATCATCTGTTAAAATTGAGAATTTGAGTACACTTTACGACATTGTTATCGATACGATATTGATTACACGGGACAAATGGAATGCAATATGCTTTAAACATGTTAAAGGGACCTAGGGAATAAAAAAATATTCCGACATAATGAAATAGGACCATTAAGGAAATCACTTTCCACAAATTTGAAAACAATTCGGATGTTACATTCTGTAAAAAAAAGCAAGAAGTGACAGGACATTCCTCCCCACGGAAAATAAGGTGCGGATATCCCTGCCAGAATTTTAATTTAAATGTAACTAGCATTGATTTGTGACACAATTCAAAGCATTCAGATCAGGATTCAGACATTTTACTTATTCTGTACGATATTGTTCTGACAATGTGAAAGGTGGATTAACCGGTATAAATTATATTAGCACACAGTAGCAATGGTCTGTGGATGATGATGACTGCCATGATTTTAAGTGTGGATAAATGTGCAGTAATGTCAGGCATCCTTGGCTGCAAGACAGACAAGGGATGCTGACATTAATGCCAGCATTTTATCAAGTTTTAGCTACACTGTACATTTGGCAGGGATGTCAACACTTGATTTTCTGTGGCGGAATCTGTAACTCTTGGCTGTTTTTACAAAATTAAAATCCAAATTGATTTAATAATAAAATAATAATAATTTGTGGAAGTGATTTCAGTAGGGTCCAGTTCCATTATGTCTTGAATGCCATGTGTCCCTAGCTTGACTCAACTTTTACTGAGATTTTATCCAGAGGAGGTAGTTGAGATTCATAGAAGTCCACGGAATCACCTGCTACCCAATCTTGACATGCCGCCCCCGGGGGGGAGGAGGGGGGGGGGCACTCCACTAAACTTGTTGTCATCCGCGAGCAGCAGAAAAACGCGGGAAGGGTAGGTTTTTCACACCGCGGCGGGGACCGCGAAACAGAGGACTGTACCCAGTCTCGGCTATGTCTTGGTGTAGAGCGCACTTGGTTAAAAGATAATGCTAAACTAAACACTTGAGGACTTTTCGCTTACCACCCTAGTGACAATCTCCTGCCAACAACTTGTCCACAGAACGTGAATTGCACAGGGCTCCCTGGGGAATTAACACAAGGTAGGAGTAGCCCGCCGATTATGTGTTGAGAAGAGTCTAGTGTAATTTCAGCTCGCTGAGCGTTTCATAACCGTGGACCCGAGGATGCGGCTAGCGAAAAGGGTCACAAAAGCAAGCAAAATTCCCTAAGGGTATCATTTTCGCATCCCCAGTCAGCGTTTAGGGTAGCCAATGGCGGATCAGGCCCCTTACTTGCCGAAAAAAGATAAATGCGACCCAATGCAATGACACTAGAAACATCCTCTAACTGATATGTGCCAAAAAATTTACGCGCTACTCGCGGTTTTTTCATAGAGGAACTGATTTCAGTGCAGGGCCCCGGGCCCATCTTTGAGAAATGACGACTCCTTTGGTGATTACCTTATCGTCGGTATACATATGCTCTACCTTATAATGAATTAATTGGACGGTATGTGCGCCAATCCATTGAAAATTAAAAGGGGTCGAAAAAGTGGTACTTCTCAAAACAAAGCATTCTAACAGTGAATCACTTGACAAATTCAAATTGTTCCCATCAAGTTGACATGAAAATGTGCTTTTGAAAAGTGAATAGTGCAAGGGTTTAGACTGTTTTTGCTTTTTGGGGGCAGGGTCATCCCCTTTCGCACCACCCTTCGCGGCCATAATCGTCCATTTCTTTTCAACTGGTCACCTACTCCTCTGAAAGGGGCGGGATCCGTCCCTGAGGATAGCTTTTTTCTCTTTTCTCTGAGAAACAGAAAATCGCGACTTAATCTTCAACAGAGAAGTTTGAGTCCGTTTGAGCATACCTAATCAGGGCCCATCAATAATGTTAGGTTACCATTTAGTTATCTCAATAAGGGTATGCCTTTTGGGTTAGGTTCAGATCTGAGGGATGCGAGGAGACTATACATGGGAAGGTATGTAAGTGATAACAGGGCTGCAGTCGCAGATCCCTATCGATCATCCTGGACCATGACGGATGATCTGAGCAATTGTCATCCTCTACTTGAACCTAAAGCAGTTTGTGTACAGCCCATATAGCAAGCCCAAAGGTGTGCCTTGATAGGGAAGCATGGGGTCAACCTCAAAAGATTCAGAACTGGCATTGGCGTACAAAGCACTTCCTTCCCAGATCGGTGTGAACCTTTCACCAAAAACTTGCGATTGTGGATAGCCACAAACAACTACCCAGTGACTGTTGAGGTCTGCAAGTCCCCAAGAGGAATACCAGGCCTGATCAACCTGGCCGATGAAAATTCAGTGCTTACGATGGATTTATACTGTGATTGGATTTATACGAACGAACGTTATAGTTTAAAAAACTACATCTTATATAATACTACCGGTGGTCTGTCTATCTGTCTGTGTGTCTGACCGGGTCTATTTTCTCGGAGACCGAGGGTCGCACGTCCTGAACTTGGTGGGTGGGGCCCCTTGACCGCCGAAGACCCAGTTGTATTGGTTCGTGGAGCCAAAGGTTCATCGGGGGTCATTCAAGGTCCAAAGGAGGTCAAAGGGGGTAAACGATTGGTTTGTATGGTGACATGAAACTTGGTGGGGCTCGATTGTTGATGCCGGTAATCAAGCAGTGTGATCGTGATACACCAGGTGATCGCGAACCCGGGAACCGCCTAGTAGCATATATGTTTTCAAAATTTGTATGATCTTAGGTCTCTCTTAAGTACCCATGCCCTTTATAGGCGAGTTGGTGATCATGGCTTCCACAAGTACGGTCACTAGCGGCGCTAACATTTCTGGCCCAATTGTCTGGAGGCGAGGTATTTGCTATGCTCCGGGCAGAGTTAACATTTGTTGTAGTACCCAATGTGACTGGATGAATTTCTGCTGCCTGTTCTAATGTTTTTTTTTTGTTTGTTTTTTTGTTTGTTTGTTTGTTTGTTCCTTTTTTGATATATCTTACTCACTGGAAATATGATCAGTCCATGATATTTTCAGGATCCTACGTAGATAGGAACAACATTTCTGCAGCTTCCAGTCTTTTCTTGCTTTTGAGTGTTTGAAAACTGTCCAGCATTCCGACCATGATGGGGTTGAAATGATGGGGGGCGTTTTTTGAAAAATATAATAGCATTTCAGTATTTCAACTTTGTGTCATGTGACAGCTTTCTATTTGTCAGGGTATTCCTAGTTTTTGTTAAAGCTTTCTTTGCTGTTCCTTATACTTTTTTATACTGTTCTTTTTTTATTTCTTTTCTTGGTGTTTAATTAATGGAGGAAACAGCGGAGCGAAGGACGGACTTGAAAATGAAGGCTTGACCACATGAAGTTCTTATCTGCCTGGCTTGATATTACTACCTTAAATTAGAGGGGCACGTGCCTCCTGGGCCTCACAGTTCGTTGCCTTATGAGGTAGGCAGAAATGGTTGTTTTTCAGCAGATGCCTTCCATTGTATGTAACACCGTAATTTAATCTTCAGGTGTGCTTGTCATTCCTGCTGATTCAGTGTTTCAAGGCCGGGGAAATGCAGAGCTATGCAGCGTGAAGTTGGGGTGAACGGAAACCAGATTACAAACTTGTAACAACTAAAAATGCGCTTTTCTCCTTTTAAAGCACCCGTTGGTGATGTATGAACAATACGAATGTTGCAAAAAAATCCTTATGTTATAGATGCCAAAATCATGCTTAGCTTTTATTTTTTTCTATCGAAAAAAAGAATGTACTTAAGTTTTACGTTGTGCTTGAGTTTACATGCAGGTTAAACTTCTTACCCTAGAGGCATAAAGGAGGGAGTACTCCTGCTGACAAAAATGCACTATCTTGGGCAAGATTTGTATCTTTTCCTCTTCCGGGATTCACAACCAAAACTCACGGATACAAATTTGCACTAATTTTTATTTAAATGGGTGGACCTTACTGCGAATAATCGTTGAGAGGGGGTCGTATGTGTGCTAGGGGTAAGAAGTCAAAAAGTCATCTTGTGGGGTCATTTGGGTTGTTAAAGAAAAATGTAAAGTTGTTTGTTTCTTGTACGAAAATGTAGGATAAACAGCTGCTCAGAAAATTTTTATCGGACTGGGTTGTTCAGGATTTAAGGCAACGGCCATCGATATATAGAGCTCATTTGTGTTTGTTAATTAGTCCAATAAGTGTATGATTTGACCCCACACAAATTGCAACAGAAACAATTTTGGTCGTAAATATACTCTGAAATCGTCCAAAACTCATATATTAAAAAGTATACAAATCAACCTAGTGGAACATTTGTTAGGAAATAAGGGGGAACGTTTGTACAGGGGTAAAAATTGATGTGCGAATTGATTTAAATGATTGGTACCAATTTATTGGGCTACTCTAAGGGTTTAAAAAAGGTAGAGTTTGCCCTATCTACGCGTTATCGGTTTAGTACAATAGGTCATAACAGTTAAGGTCATCCTGGGGTAAAATTCAGAATTGGTCCGATTTTGATCGGAATGGTTGTAAACTGTTAAATTTGTCCCACTAGATAAGTAAATGAAATAGATTCTTTGTTTGAACTTTCTATATACGAAATTACAGGATCGGAATAGTGACCTCCATAGCCCTGTTAGCACCCCAGTCACATTTTTGCGTCAATATGCACGATATTATAGATTGGGGCAACAAAGGATATTTGGGTTCGTACCATAAGACGAACATTTTGAACCATTTTTATAACGAAACGGATAATTTCTGAAAAATTTATCCCCCAT
>JAMKCH010053855.1:0-13010 GCA_023653785.1 Ophioderma brevispina
CGCCTGCCATTGTTTTTTTATGCTAAAATCAAAGTCCAAAAAATGAGCTCATGCAATATGTTTATGCGCAAAGTGCGAACACTTTTGTTGAGGGCCTCAATAATTTTATATTGTCAAGATAAGGTGAAATTCTATTAACTACCATTTTCACTTACACCTAGATGTTTTGATAGCGAAAGATAGCGCAACTCAGACATACACACGGCAGTTGGGACACAATTTTTTAAATAGAAATCGACATCGATAGGACAAATGAATGGGAAAACAAGAATAGTGAAACTGTTGATAAAATATCGTTCACCATCATTGTTAAAGACATTAACCGTTATCATCAACCTTCCATTTAACCAAATTTCTGTGCTTCATTTTTTTATTTATCGATAACGGGTGTGAAACTGATGGTTTCAAGCATCTTCCGATTATAATTGAATTTTTAGTTTATGGTTATTTATCCCCTAACCTGGCATTTTACTAAGTGAGCAACAGGCATTGATACAACTTTCGCAAAAGAGAAGTGGAACTTTGTTTTTAGGTTCACTTTGATCACTAGCGGGACCACTAGCAGCTATCTACACCTATTGTAACATTACTTTGATTAAACGAGCCTGACCAAAAATGGTATAGAAGGTTACGCTTCCTGGCCGTATCCCTTCTCCGCCAAATAACTTCTCCCGTAAATCATTATAACGCGGTAGAACACAATGTAATGATTAACTTGTCATTTTATTACATACAAAACATACAAGCCAATGGACCACATGAATAGACTATTTCCTTTAGTAATGTTTGATTTTTAAAAACTGGGTGCCATTTGAAAACCAAGGCGCACAGATATTCCCAAATGTATGTCCTCGGGCCCTAAAAACTAAGTAGAACACAAACATTAAATATATGTTAAAGAAAAGTGTCATTTTAGTGCAATTTAGCGGCCATATTGGAAAACAAATACCTGACAGAATATATTTTAATAACATAATGTTAGTTTGGATAACTGACATTCAAACATGGTATATAAACAAAGATCAGTGTTATCAACCGAGATATGAGATTATGAAAACTGTGGATTGACGGCGATTTTCACAAACAAAAATTGCCACCACTGTTTCCACATCACATGTCAAATCCCGCCCTGGGTCCTGTTTTGAAATAATTGTTCTGGCCCATATTAAGCGTGTACCAAATGTTTCCTTCTCTCACGATTTTTGTTCAGATGGGTCTTAATAAACCTCTAGACTACACGAATCCTAGCCAGCCTACGAGTGTACGTCTCGTGGGTTGGCCAACCGTGTCTACTCGGTAGTTCTGCGTGGCTACTACCATAAGAACCCGGCCGTGTAATTACCTAATTCCCCAGTTAGTCATACTGGCATTTTCATAGGAGTAATGCACTTTCCTTCGGCTTTCAATGCATAACACTAGTCAATCCTTATACTGAATTATGACGTTATCTCTCTCTATTGTTATACATGTTCTTCCTCCATCGGTTGCCCTAGGATATGTCGATGCATCAATCCAGGCAAAAAAACAAGATCATACCTTAACGATGTCGCTGTTAGTTACGGCTGATAGGGCATTTTGGGTAGTGTTTTGGTTCAGTTTTTCTTCCAAAAGCCACAAAAATTTGTCCCAGATTTGCCTATATCTTACTTGTTTTATTTTGGTATGGCCAGCCATAATCTAATTCGGCCGCCACCGGAAATTAGATTTAAAATCTCAACTGAGGTTATAATCATGAATGATACAATCTGTTTTTAGTTTTTTGTTGGGGGGGTGGGCGATTCAGGTATGATGTCACTTCATCCTTAAGCCGCCATATTGACCTATCCACGCTCATCATCATCATCACTCCCTTTACTTGTGCAGAACTCGGTAAGTTACGCCCGCACATGTGTTGAGGTGCATTTTAGGCAGGTGCAGACATAAATACCTCATCAAAAACAGTTGAAACTGTACAATTAAAAAAGCTTGGGGCTGGGTCTGTTTGGATGATGTGACTAACCTAACCTGAAATCGCAGACCCTGGTGCTTGACGAGTCCATGATGGGAAGTCCACGACTTGCTTGGGCAATTTAATTCCACAAACGGATGGTGTCAGGAAGAAAGAAAGCTTTTTCAACATCAGGGGTGCGGGCGGTTGAATGGAACATGGAACTTTTGAGATGATACCTTTGTTTTGGCACCATCATCAGTAGGTTTTTCCTTTTTAAGGAATGAGTTGGTTGTCCAGAATGTTCTACCCCAAGCTTGTTTTGTGGTAAGCGGTACATCATAGTGACACCTTGGCGACAGCTACGACGTTGTATCAGACGTCCCACCGAGTGTGTCGACATGGGTGGTGGACACCTACTGCTGCATCTCTGGGTAAGTCATTCATTACTACCGAGCTGCAGTGCGTTGGATGGATGCGACCTTGTTCTATTCCTTTCTTGGTAAACGGAGACCATACACAACTGGCATACTCTGCAATTGGCCGCACAAAGGTGTTATAGCAGCGGGTCTTCACTTCACGGGGGCAGGTACCAAGATTGCGACGGAGGAAGCCAAGGGCTTGCATACATTTCTTATTGGTGTTGTCAATTTGTGTATTCCAACTTAATTTGTTGTTGAGCTCAACACCCAGGTATTTGGCTGATGAAACTACTTCCAGTGGGTGACCATGGATATAATAAGTGAATTCAACTGGATTGCGGCGCTTGGTAATGTTGAGGACTTGGCATTTCTCTGGGTGGAATTCCATGAGCCACTGCCTCTCCCACTTCTGCAAGGCATCTAAGTCCTGTTGTAGATGGCCGCCGGAACTATAATTCTAAATCTAAAAGGCTAGCTAGAATCATGAATGATACATCTTTTTAGTTGTTTTTTTTTTATGTCAACAATGTCAACATATTGAACAAATCCAAGATGGTCGCCGCTTTTTTGTCTGGGTTGTTAAAAGCATCCTGGTTGTTGATGCTTTTGGAAGAAACTGAACCAAAAGATCCCAATCTTTGTGGCGTACATAAACACACAGATCCTCACAGCTGACGATTCAAGTGTATCCCCACATGTTCCTATGTTCCTAGCATGGGAGGCAACTGGGTTGTCTTTCTCTTCTATCTCTTGGTCACAATGTGTTTGAATTTCTACTTAAATTATTTTCTTAAGTTATTCTTAAATAGTGTATTATGATAGTTGTCCACACTTAGAATTGTATTTATTGAACTTGTATTTGTACTTGGAATAGCTGCTGATTTCTTTCAGGCTTTATAGAAACAGTGTTGCAGAAAAACCTAATCACTATAAGCCAATTCTTCCATCGATGGCACTTGAAACTCAGCAAACCTAAGACCGTCAGCTCTGTTCCTTGCAAATCGATGCGCAAAAAGAGAACTTAACATTGCTCTAGATGGAGATAACACACCAAGGCAGTCGCTGCCAAGACGCAGTCTCGTGTCAATCTCCTCAGAAGGCTCACAGGAACTGGACACTTTACATATATCAACTGTTGCTTTGGCGTGCTCAACTGCTGAATACGCTGCACCACTATATGGAGTCACAGTGTACACTCACACACCATGCACACGATTGATGTCGTTCTGAATGATGCAATGAGAGCTAATGGGACATGTTAGTGATTGCCTTTTGGCGACGCGACGCCTGTAGAATATCTTCCAATTCTGGCTGGCATAGCTCCTGCAAACATTAGGAGGAACTTTCAGACAATCAAGCTCGCTAAGAAGTGTGATGAACCTGGAAGCCTAATAACCCCACCAACACCCTTAGAGGATTAGAGAATTCCACGGAATCACTTTGCTACCCAATCCACGACACTGCAGTCGCAGTATCCCTATCTATCATCCTGGATCAATGACAGATGGTCTGAGCAATGGTCATCCTCTACCTTGAGCAGTTTGTGGATAGCTTATCTAGCAAGCCCAAAGGCTGTGACCTTGATAGGAGGATAGCCCATCTAGCAAGTCCAAAGGCTGTGACCTTGATAGGAAAGCATGGGTTAACCTCAACAGACTGGCATTGGCCGTACAAAGCATTTCCTTCACAAGATCGGTGTAGAACTTTCACTAAACTGCGGTTGTGGAGAGCCACAAACCATTAGTCACATCATTAGCCATGAAATAGCAATTTTATAACAGTCATTTGAATATGTCTTCGACATCTTGGACGTTTATTGTTTGACACCGATCTTTTTCACAGGTTAAAACTAATAATCGATTAGCGATTTTAACAGATAAACGTATTTAATAATTATGTTAAAATGACGATTTGTCATTTTAGGTCATTTCTAGACTCCATCGTGCACATTATGTATCATGTGTGGTATGCGCCGAGTACTAGTACGTGTCAATAGCCTCCAATCATCTGAACAGTTACGTGCAAATTTGATCTGCTCTTGAAGAAAATTCGTATTTTTGTCCGTAAACGAACAGAAATTACAATACAGTGGCCTATGGGGCAGCGTGATAAAGAAATTTGCGCATAACATCAAAACGCACCGTCAGAATCAACTGAAAGTCTGTAAATAACCTTTTCTTGGGGACATCCATATGAGGTGCTAGGATCACGAAAAGCACCTGTAATTTTGGTCAATATTCTTAATATCAACTCACGGTCGCGATATTGAGACTTCAGTCAGGTGTGTGAGATTGGGCATTTTTTTTAAATACCAGGCCGAGACTGAACCAAAAGGGGATATTCTGCAGCAGGACTAGTGCGATGTAATCTACCATAAATAAATTAATAGCAAGAGAATACCTGTTACCTGTAAATTCTTTCTAGAAGAACGAAACAATCGTGTTATTTTTTCACCGGACCAAGCCGTTTATTGGATTGCACTTGTGTTTCAAACTATCAAAAGAAGTTGCATTCCTAAATCGAATTAATAATGGAAAATCATTGACCTTGATAGATTCTTTTATTCTATTTGTAACAGTCTCAAAGCGCTGTTGCCAATTATAATTGCGCCGCTTTCAAGAAATCATCACAATCATTTCGTTTCATCAAGGTGTCTGCTCAAAGACATGCCTTACAAGCGCACATGCCTATCCCCGTGCCTATCAGCACTTTCTGCCTGATGTACCATGAAAACAGATAAATTAAGTGCATTGCTAACAACTTGTTTTGTTGTAGTATTAAAATGAGGTGTTCAAATGAAGCAGTAATGGGGAAAAGTAGGCCAGACCCAGTCAGGACTTATATCAAGACAGCCATTTTTACGAGAAACAAAGCAAAGTTGATTTTTCTATAAGTTTTGGTTTGTATTTGTATAAGGACCCCATGATATCTGCTTAAAGTATTTCGATGTTACCAAAATCAAATCCCAAGTGGCCATTTGGCAGGCATCTTGAAACAAAAGGGACCAATCATATAAAGTGGTTCAATCGTGGCAGCCATTTGAAAAAATAATAGCTTCTCCGCTTGCAATTTATGAGCTATGTTATAATCTACTTCACTATTTGGAAATTTTAGGAAACAATTTTTTTCATAGTAAAATGCAGTTTTGAAAAGAGAACTGATAGACAATTTTCCACTTTGGAAGACATTTGTTTTGCACACTTCGTCAAAACGAAGTTTTCATAAAAATAATTTCTAAAAATTTAAAAACAAAACAAAATACCCAAAATATGACAGCGTATAAGTTAGAGGGAAAAAAACTGTAAAAAAAGATGAAAATTAATGCATTTGGGAAAAGAGGGAAATATTGTAAATTAATGTCCAATTTTCCAGACCTATTATTATTATATTTAAAAGTGGATCTCGTCAAATCCCATAAAAATACGGAGTTGATTCAAATTCTCCGTATATTTTTACAACAAACTGTAATTTGATCTAAAATATTTTACAACAAACCGTGTATTTTGTAGTATACGCACCGTAAAAAACTTGGTTGACATTTGTGGATAGCCCTACTAAGTTTTCAAGTGCTCGTCGGTGCAAATGGTGTTTAACTTACCAAGCCTTTTGTTCTAACACGGTTTACCGGGGGGGGGGGTTTTTTTTTTTTTTTTTTTTGGGGGGGGGGGGGGGGGGGGGGGGGGTTGGTTACCACCCCCCCTCGAGAATAAGTTATAAAGCACCCGATGCTTATAATTTTGATACCAGTGGATAGCTATGGTCCTCCTCTTTCCATTGATACAAAATAAGTACCAACATACCTAGTATAGCGTCACAATGACGTCATCAAGTCCGCGAGTCGGCAAAATTGGCATTTTCCACAGAAAATAGGCGAAAATCCAATTTTGCGCTAGCAAACGTAGGAATATCGGATTTTCATGCGGTTTTCAGCTCTAAATGGTGTCAATTGGCTAGTTTTACATAAACATGGCGTTTTAGAGCCATACTGTGCATAATATTTTCACAAATGCACCATAAAATATCCTTAGGTGGCAACTACCCCCCTACCCTTCGACTTTGACGGCATACCCTAACCCCGGTGAAGGTGCTACCTTCACATTTCCTCATGACCTCATGTTGAGAACAGTGATATAGTCCCATGTTAAACATCGTGGTTATAGTCAGTAGATGTTATTCCCTACACATTCACAATCTCACTAACTCGCCACATAAATGTTTTTTAAGTGTTTTGATTGAATTTATTTTTAGAATATATATACTGTAATCAGTACAAGAATTTGTTGGCAGAATTGCTGACAGTAAAATACTGTAAAATTGACGACATTTGAATGACTAAAGCTAATCAGCTGTAAACTTGAAGTCTTATTTCTTTGTCTTCGTTGCATTTCTTTCGTAAAGCTGCCATCATCATATTTCCGATTCGTTGCACCCAAATTGGTAATTAATTTTCCCATACATCAACTTGAAGGGGATACCCCCTGATACGATTACGTATGTTTCTACCCCGAAAAGCTGCACGTTAGCGTGTCCTGCCCATTTCAAAATGGCCGCCATTATTTTACGTAAAACCGCCATTATAATTTCATTAGAGATATAAAATTTATCCACGATTATACGAAATCAAGTTTTTAACTTCCCGAAGGGGGCTTAAACATCTAGACATTCAAGATGGCTGCCGCAAGGAGGCATATGTTGCTAAATTAACTAAAATGGTAAATTGTTGAAATAAGAACCTGGGTGATATTTTGAAAGTCTCAAAAGGAATTTTGGCATTTAAATTTTACGTACAGGGTTGTCTTTTAAGATGGCGGTAATTATATTCGCTCTAGGGTAGGTAAATCAGGAAGAAAAGCAGCCCTACCCATCTTTTCGACGTTATTAAAGAACACTTTCTAATAGTGACCCTAAGTAGGAAGTAGGAAGACAACAGATCATATCAACCTGATACAATAAAATCATAATAAATAGGTGTTGACTGTATTTAAGGCCTATTCAGTGACGTCATGAGTATTTCCCAGTAAAGTAAAAAAAATATGCTTATAAAGAAATGAAAAAGTTGTCTATATGTAGAAGGAAAATTGAAATAAGGTGACCAAACTTTTTTTCGATCACATCAAATGCTATCTTTGTTTCTGACTTGTACCACCACCTCCTTCTCTCTCTCTCTCTCTCTCTCTACTGCCGAGATCATCTTTCTTCCCAGCGTCAACTAGTGTTGAGTGGTCTGCAATTGTCCAGAAGAGAGAAAATTGTGGAAAAATGTTATCAATACTTTTATGGTTCTTATTATGTCGAAAAATATGTACAGGGGTGCTTTCCTTCTTGATTTATGTCCACCGGAGCTGGTATTATCCCGCCGCCATCATGTCCGCAATATACAAATGTTATTAATTCTCTTTTTGGTGCTCTCAAAATATTACTCGCATTCTTACCCTATCAATTTTTCAATTTTAGTACATTTAACAAAACATGTCTCCTTCCGGCGGCCATCTATAATGAAAATACAATGGCAGTTTTTCATAAAACAATGACGGTCATTTTGAAATAGGCAGTACGCGCTAATGTGCAACTTTTCGGGGCGGAAACATACCTAATCCTAGTCAGGGGACACCCCCTTTAAGTTGATATATTGGAAAATTAATCATCAGGTAGGTGCAACAAACTCGAATTTTAAGGCCCGTATAGAAACTGGCTCATAGTCATAGACTATACAATTGACCAAAATTTATGTCGCCATATGCAAAATGTGCCAGTGTTCCTTGAAGGACAATGAACCGGCTGTAATAAAGCGGTATTGTTGGTTAATATCTTATATTTACCAGTGCAGTATGTGATGGCCCTAACGTTCTTCTGTATTAATACTTGTATTCACATTGGAACCCGCATGGATGCAATAATTAGTGCATTGAACCTCATAACATTTGAATGCTGACGTCTTTTTTATTTTTATCATAAAAACACCTAAAGCGAGCGAAACCAATAGCGCTCTTCCACTAGTCACTATAGTAAATCAGTATCAATATATGAATTATTATATTTATTCTTTATTTAACGAATACGTCTTCTTAATTGATATGATATGAATAAAACAACAACATAACCACAGCTGAACTAAGGTTGACATGTTTTCTATTCAAGGCGGCACATTGAAATCCTAGACGACAAAACTTGCATTATAATTATCACGCCTGATTTTGCCAGGCTGTAGGGCCGGTGTAAAGAAACTGAGTGTCCCCCCTAGCTACCATAGCAACATGTACGGAATAAACCGTGACCTTGTAAATGAGGCCATTTGGGTACAGTGCTGAATCAAATGATGCATACAGCACTCAATGGAGAACACAATAGACAAATGGGTGGTAGGACGTAGGACACTCAGTCACACGGACACTGTATTATACAAGAAACATGTTGGTGCTGGGCACCAATGTATGCCCCGCGCAATGGCAGAATTATTTAAAATATCCGAAAATAGCCAAGAATTGAGAGATAAATAACATTTTCCAAACAAAAAAATGCTAGTGTATGTGACTTTTATTGAAAACTGATGGTATAAATATTGGTATCGTAAACTTAACTCAAGTTCACTATACTCTTGTTCAAGTTTACTGTAGTACCTAAATAGTCGACTCGACCATCGTAACTGCTGTCAGCTGTCAAGAAATTGTCAATATTTCTGAATATGCAATGATATAACCAGGCACTGCTGGCACTTCGCCCAACTGGCCTAGCTGATATTTGACCCCACTTAAACATGTGGAAATAGAACCTTGTACAGATCCAATATAAATTTGTATAAAAACACTGAAAATACAATCTATCTCACACTGTATCATCATTTTATTTACAAAAAAACTATTTTGTGTTTGCATTAATATTTATGCCATGTTCATCACAACCATTACGTAATTTTAGCACTGATCATCATTTTCAATTGTCATGAAAAGTTCTTATGAAGGCTCTTAAGTTCAGACTTCAATGCAGCAAAAACTCCATGTCTGTCAAGTTACTCCACATCTATAGCCCCGCGCTCCCGCGCGGGGCAATGACACCTGTAGCCCACTGCTGCGTTTTCTACGTGTTTCTAGGAGATTTTGGTCCGAAATTATGCTCCAGGACCATATGGTCCAGGACCATATGGTCCTGGAGTATATGGTCCTGGAGCATAAATGACGTCCATATCACGAGGTGATCAGCATTCTGATACACAAGCATCGAACGCCACGGTGTAAACTCGAATGGACCCATCACATTCCGTGGTGACGTAATTGATTAGCGCATCCAAGATCTAAACGGAAGGTTGTGGGTTCGACTCCCATCACAGCAAGTTTACTTTGCGATTAATAATGCTACGTCCGCGCTGTCATCAATTTCTCTCGTATTTCTATTTCTTCATGTCAGTAATTCACAAGAGGTTTAAATAGCTCCAATTTCTCTCTCTCTCTCTATATATATATATATATTATACAAAGATGAAAAATGGTGGGTGCACTGATCACTTTTTACTCACTCTGTATTTTGATGTTGCAAAGATTGATAAAAAATGAAAATTATACCCACGAATGCAAGCAAACATAATAGATCAATTATCGCGATAAAGCGATACTTTTCCTCATTTACGTGAAGATTTTTAAAAGTACAAAAGAGAGATCGAAATGAAACTGCTATTTCTATCCTTGATGTAATCAAAAGCAAAGTTAATGCTTGAAGAATTCAATTGAATATTTTCTTAACTAATTTAGACTTGAAAACTAAAAGGTACTCATATAGTAATTTCAAGTACTTAAATTCAATCGGAAAATAGGTAAAACTTAATAACTACATCTTTTTGTTACTCTAACAGTTGCACAGATTGAAGAAACAACAGATCCAATGCCAATTGAAGGTAAGACCATGCATACCTTATTCTCAAAGGATTCCATGAACATAACAAAAAAGTTAAAAGTCGTCAGACTGATGAAGAGTCCATCAGAACTTTTTATATGTTCATTAGATCCGACATAGCGTTTACGGCATGTGACTACTACAGACTTCGTGTGTGTGTGTGTGTGGGGGGGGGGGGGGTGAACTTTCCTTTTTTTTTTTTTTTTTTTTAAGGTGAACTTTCCAGAGATACATTGTGGGGGTATTTGCAAGTACAGAGTTACATTGTGGGCGTGTTTTTGCATAGTGGGGGTACCCCCACAGTGAAGTGTTTTAAAACGGTCTAAAATGACATTGTGAGCTTAAAAAGATATGAAAGAAAAACACCCCTCTATGTTTCTGTATGTTACTGTGTGTTGTGTGTTGGGGTGCACATACCCCACAGAGACACACACTATTTCTATGGTCCACGCTCCCATAATGCATTGCTATACTAAACGTCACATTCCCATAATGCATTGATACGAATTTTATGCCCCCACAAATACACCCACAATGTAGCTGTGTCGGTGTGTGTCTGTATGTGTGAGAGTCTGTGTGTGTGTGTGGGGGTGTGTGTGTGTGTGTGTGTGTGCGCGTATCAAAAGTACCGTATGCTCCAAAAAACCTGCACATAGCATCGTAATGAAAGTCGACTTCGTATTTTTTACAATGAACTTCTGTAATTTAATTAAGGGGTTTCAATGCCTCTTTTGATAAGTAGCACTGATAGAAAAAAAAACCATATTCCTACATGAGGCAAGACTTCAATACTCCTTACCACACTGTGTGCATGTGTAAGTGTATGTGTGTGTGGGGGGATGTCATTTAATGGAAACTTTAATTTTGAAAGCTTTACAAAATGAGAAGGTTAACATTCCTTCACAAAGGAGGTGAGCATTTACTGGTATCCCCCTTGATACAAATCAGAGTATCAATGAATAATTAAGAATTTTTGTACCAGCACAAATTGGACAACAATTATTGAATTCCAATAATTTGAACAATAAAGCCGTGTGAAAAAGAGTAGGCGTATCATAAAGTGTTGTATAAAACAGGCTCCTATTGCTTTTTATTGTCTGTTAACTTTGCTTATCATCCTAAATTTTACAAATACTACAATTCAACACGATGTATTACATAAATTTATAGATACTGCTTATTTAAAAATAGTGTTGTTGTTGTTGTTGAGTAGATGGTGTTCCCCTTATGCCAAAAACAATTTCATGTTCGCCCTTCCTCACGGAAAACAAAACCATGTTTTCCATTAAATTCTGCAATCCCGCTAGCATAATAACGATCACTCTCTAACTCGCGTTCGGTTGTAATCAACAGATGCCTGCGTAGAGAATGTTATCTTAATGGTAGATTCATCCACACAAATTACTGTAAGATGGGACGTATCCGATGACAACTGTCCTGCCGACGAATACCAGGTGACATATGAAGCCACCAATTTAAGACAATGTGGTACATCAGGAGGGTCGAGTACTACAGATTGGATAGAGGCCGATCCTGTGGCTAATATGGTTTCTTTAACAGATCTTGTGCCTTACACCAGCTATCAAATAACAGTAACTCCAAGGTCCGGAGAAAATACACTTGGAACACCGATTCAAGCTGAAGAAACGACAAGTCCAGAAGGTATGTTATTAAAAAAATTCCAAGATTTAATTACTTTAATTTTTTAATTAGTAAAATATCTTGATTTTTTCACTTCCGTTAGTGCCCAAGGGGGGGGGGGGTTCCTAGGGACCCAACCTAATTATTTTAATGAGGCCGTGGGCGGATTTTAAATTTTTTTGTATCAGGGAGAAGCGTATTCATAAATCAGACAATTAGCAAAAAACTCCTTGAAAAATTTGATTGCGTAACCGAGAAATCGCAAAAAAATCAAATGTTGGGTACTATGGAACCCTCCCCCCTTGGGCACTTAAGTGTTAACTTTAACATGTTTAATCTGTCTTTGTTAAATTCATTTATACATCACCGATTTTGAGACATTGCGCAATTACAATGCTTATTCAGCCACCCTGACTGTATGTGAACAAATGACATAATTGGAACGAAGAGATCTGTGCTACCAGTACCAGTCACTTTGGTCTAACCTAACGCAATCTTCTAGAAATATGTTTTGTGACGTTTATTTTGATAACCCTGTATATCAAGTATATTGATCAACGACATCCTGGTCCTGGAGGGGGTTGCTATAATATATTATTATGGCTTCTTCATGACTGCGTCTTCCTTCATTTTTTGGAAATATGCTTTTGTCGTGATAGATTGCTAACAAAATGGATGGAATGCCACTTCCCACACACTACGTGTGTGCTACGTGTACTCCTGACCACACGTAGTTTTAATCGTAAATCTGGCTTACTCGTAGGACACACGTAGCCTACGTCCAGGTTTCACGAACGCGAAAAAAATCTTAGTAGTAACTTACGTAGGAACTAGGGCTAAGTCCGTCTTACGACTGCTTTCGCGAACGAACCCTGGGGGCCCTTCCCAGATGTCACTGAGTGTCCTTCCCAACTAACCCAGATCGCCCTTCTCATCTACCAAAGGTGGCCCTTTCCCAACTAACCCAGGTTCCTCCTTTCAACTACACCAGGGCACATTTCTACATTACCTTCACACCTATACCCATCCCCCAACTACCAATGTTTTTTTTGTATTACAATTGATTCCGTCATGCGTTATATGATATTGGGCAGAAGCGCTTGACGGAATATAAATGGCAATACCTCATTTGCATA
>JAMKCH010053857.1:0-19921 GCA_023653785.1 Ophioderma brevispina
TAAGTAATGTAACGAGTGTGCATTTTTAAGTTGGCTTCACTCATATGATTAGGTTGTAATAAACAATGCGAAGATCATTTTTTTGAGTGTTGTAACATGCTAAGAAAACTGTTTAAACATTCATCTTTTTTCCATTTCAGAAAATTAAAATTAAAAAAAAAAAACAATTGAAGTTTAAAAAGTAGGGTCGTAATCTTTGCCGTAAAAGGAAAAAAAAACTTTTTCCTGATTTCAAAAAAATTAGGGTCGGTGGATGTGAGGAAATCATAAAAACTTTTTTGTTTGGCTTTACCATAGGGGAATTCTATAACCGATTTAATTTGGTAAAATTTCCGCGCTACGTGCAGCAAAGTGATTGTAAAACTGACTCAGAGTCAGACAGGGACCTTTGATATAAGAATTTGTAATACCTTTTGTGATTAGCTGACCTTTTGCGAAAAAATTTGATCAGTGTGGTGGCGCCAGGGGGCATGGGGCCCCACACAATTTGACGGATTTTTGCAAAAGTCCCAAATTGGGACAAAAAATCAGCGTTTCGGGCCACCTGTCTTACAAATTCTTTTTTTTTTAAATATTTCCCCCAAGAATTGCACTTTTGCCTCCCAAAAAATTTTACTTTTTCCTCCGTTTTCCCCCAGAAAAGAGGTCGTCGCCGTCACTCTTGTGATTTATTCCAATCACTAATGGATTTGAATTAATTGTATTATTCTTTAGTCGGGCGTGGTCGCATGCCGTAAACAAGGACAAGGTCCTGTTAAGGCCTTCGTATAGGGCCTATGTCACACATAATAATAACATTTAAAAAATGGATCAAAAAATATCTCAGTGCTCATCATCATTTCAATCATGACATTACAAAAAAAAATCAGAAACGTGTCTTTATGACACTAGGCAGTGTGATGAAGAGCACATTATCCAGTGACTATTTCTTATGACTTTGAACATTTTGTGTCTTTGATAGACGGAAGTCTATTCTACTTTTGGACCGTGAATGTAATGTGTAAGGCAAAACAAATGTCTCAGAAGAAAATGTGAAAAAAAAATGCACAAGAGAAAAATGGACCTTATTTTAGAAAGGATGTTAATGCACAATGCGGGTGGGGATTCTAAAAGTCTTATTGCTGATTTGACCCACTAAGCGGCCGGATTTTTCATTTTTCTGAAAATAAAAAAGTATCTTCAATTGTGGAGCAAATACCTTAGGCCTACCAAAAATAATGCGCTAAAGGTTTTTTCTTGGCCGAATACCCTCAAGTACGTAAAAAGCAGTACGTTTCCTTGAGTTATCACTAAAAAACGTAATTTATCGGCTAACAATAGTATTTGTATTGACCTTGCAGTCAATAAACAAATATATATTTTCCAATTTCAAAAACGTTGTAATAATGTGTCCATAAATAAAAAAATAAATTGCTTAAAATCACAGGGGTGAGTATTTTTACATACAAATTAAAGGAAAATGTCTATTATGTCCAACACAAAAGCAAATAACAAGCCGACATCATTTATTAAGCTAGAAAAAACTCACTTCAATTTGCAAACAAGACCTCCTTTACGATATAACTATGAAACTCCTATAAAATTCAGAAATTGTGCCTTAGCAACTTGTTTCATATGCACTTTGAAGGAAAATTTCGCCACCTGTTTTTCCGGTTATAAATTTTGAATTTTGGGCCATATAGTTTCGAAAGGCAAACACACCCGACGTTTGTCATGCATATTGTGTTCCACCCTTTTTTGAAAAGTTGATTTTTCAAAATGCTTTATAAATTTGTTATACACGGATACCACATATATCAAACTTTAGCATTGAGATTTAGCAACATTTATGGGGGTTGCAAACCCCAGTCGGTTACACGTTTCCAGAAATGGCCACGTATCGGTCGCTTGCCATGCCTGGCATGATGATGATGAACCATTAGATTTCAAATCATTTCTATCAACTTTGTGTGAGAAAAATGTGTCTTGAAAACTGGAATATTGCAAGGGTTTCACACTTCGCGCGGGAAGGGGAAACATTTAAAAAAAAAAAAAATTAGAGCTTTACTTTCTTAAATTTCGATGATCTTGGTATACCTCTAAGCATTCTTTTCCACATTGGCGTTTCAAAATTGTTTTAACCAACTTTGCAGGGGGAAAGGTCTTGGAAAGCGAAGACGTAGGGATCCGTGCTTCGGCAACAGCTCAACTTGAGATGTACGTGAACTCTCGCCACGAGCACTTGTACATAGCTTTCATTCAAAACAAAAACCTTAATTACCCATTGATTAAGATTTTACGGCTGTTGCTCATACCTTGAGCAATATTGTTATATATTTAAACCCATTTTCAAGTTACGATTCCCATCAGCCTGTGAGTTCTGTGTGGTAAAAATGTGTGTCGGAAAGAGAATATAGCAACGTTCGAGCTTTGTACGGGAGGGTGACACCCCTCCCGCAACCCACCCCTTGTTAACACTTCCATATTATTCATTCGAAAAAAAAACATAGCACAGCTAATATAGTTGGTTACGGGCTCCGGGACGGGGATAAATGAAAACCTCAGGCACAGGAGTCAGTCCAAACTGGGCGTACTATAACCCTACGTGTATATGCATATGTCATTAAATAGCTGCCCTTTTCATACCTGTTACAACTGGTTTGGACAAATTGGTCCACTCAAGCGAAGGCAGGCATGACAAATTTATGAATGAGTTGAGAAACGGGGCCCCGAGTTTCAGAAATTGACCGCGAAAGGCGACCGATAAAAGCGCCGAAAAAAAGAGCCACGTACACCAACCAAAGTGACCCTCTCAATGTCTATATTTTGGCCTTTGAGGTACTTCTCGTCCAACGGCCTTCAACAGGCCAGACAGGGGGGAAAAGGCCCACGTTAACCTCCCGGGCCCCCCGCCTCACAAGATCCTGATTTTAAGACCCGTTGCCCATACCTATTTATTTTAATTTTTTATTCTCCCAGAGATATTACCCTATCGTTAGTGGACAACTTTAGCAAATTGCAATGATTCTTTCAAACTTTCATGACAAAAAGTCATTGGGAGCAAAGGAGGAAATTCAGACAAGGGTTCACTAACCGTGTTAGTGTAAAACGCTAAGCGCATTAAGCGCAGAAGACTGCTAAGCATAAGAGCCTAAGAGTGCATACGCATAATCGCATTAGAGCATAAGAGTGCATACGTATAAGAAATTAACCGTATATACGGAACATAATGCATAAGGGAGGAATAGGGATAAGAATAACCGTATATAAGGAGCATAATCGATAGAGCAAATCGCAAAGAGTGCATAAGCAAGAATAAACCGTATAAACGCAATATAATCGCATTAAGAGCATAAGAACATAAGAGTGCATAAGCATAAAAATAAAACCGCGTATGATATTCGGAACTAAACGCATAAGGCATAGACGATAAGAACCAGAGTGCTACGAATACCGTATAATACGTATCATAAGCCTCGCATAACAGCATAGGGGTGCATAAGCGTAAGAATAACCGCGTATATACGGAACATAAGAGCATGAGAGCATTAAGAGTGTCAAACGCCATAAGCCCCACGGAAGCATATACGTAGCATAAGCGCACGATGCTGTAAAACGCATTGATTTACCATACATACTGGGTTGTAGAGGTTGTGATTTAATAATCGCCCAATAAGCATCGGAGAGGAGGGGGGTGGGGGGACTACTGACATGTCAAGGCATCGGGGATGTGCCTCCAAAATGGGTGTTTTTTTAAACAAAAAAACTCATTAGACATTGGTCCCCATTTGCTGCCAAAAAACTTGCGAATAAGGGTTTGCAATTTAGAAAAGAAGAAGAAGACAGGAAAAAAAACCGGAAAATCACCCGTTTTGAAGCAGAAACCCGTAGACCGGGTCCCAATATTTGCAAAATTTTCGAGAAAAAAATCGTTCAAATAGGCCATTTTTTTACTAACATGCCTTAGAAATGTATAGGGGTTTTAGGACCGCGTGGTCCGCAAACTCCGTCAAATTTGTAGAGATGCAATACATGTAAACGTATTAAAATCCCGACATTTAAACACTCTGATATTGACATTCTGCAACTAAAAAAAAAATTATTTCAACCATTTTGAGTTGTATTAAATAGCCACCAAGTTGGTGTAGAAATAAAGGTATCTCAAAAGGGCAGTTAATTAGCTTTAATTTCGGCAAGATTGGGGCTGTAATGTGTGACTCTGTCGGAAAATTACATTGGATTTGGAAATACTTTCACTGACCATGTTTACTATTGCCTATGAAGGCACATCACGTGCACGGAAGCCGACCCCTGAAATTCCAACCTACTGAATATTGCTCTGAAACCCCATGTTTTAATGCTCTTTTCCTGATTGCCTACGGTCTGTATGGGCATTTTGCATAACGAATATGTTATGATGATCATTATACCCTGATGCTCTTCAAATGCGATTACCGTCAGTATAGCTCTAAACGGTTTCGTCTCATTGTGGGTGTTACAGTCTAATGCTCTTATACTGTAATGCTGATGAGCTTGACTTATAAATGCTCCGTTACGGTTATTCGCTTATGCTCTTACGAAATTATGCGCTTATGCATTTATCTGTTGCTTCGTGCTTATGCGTATATGAATTATAAAGCTAGAAATAAGGTTATCTCTTATTGCAATATTTATGCTCTTACTGCTCCGTATAATTGGTATTCTCTTATGTTATGCAGTATTTGCTCCTATGCGCCGTATATACGGTTATTTTGCATGCTTATGCAGTTTTATGCTCTTATGCGCCGTTATTTCTTATGCTTATGCAATCGTACGCTCTTATGCTTATGCGCCTTATAGACGTATTCTTATGCTTATGCAGTCGTATGCTCTTATGCGTTAGGCTTCTTATGGCTTATGCTCTTATTGCTGTACATACGGTATTCTTATGCTCATGCAGTCTTATGCTGTTATGAGCTTATGCCGCTTATGCTCTTATGCGCTTATGACTCCGTATATAGGTTTTTATTCTTATGCGTATGCCAGTCTTATGCTCGTTATGCGCGTATGCGTTTTACACAACCTTACACTAAACACTCGGTTACGCTTCGTGCGGAAGGGGGAACACCCACGCACGTGACGATAATGCATATTTCACTTTTAAGGGTAGGACTCCCTCCAGTGCGGATGCCATTTGGTTCCCCCAAATTTATCAGGTAGGCCTGAGGGGAATACTAGGGGACATTTTTGCATCAGGGCAAGCTTAAGCAAAGCAAATATTGGTTTACAATTTAAAATCAGTATATATTATTTAAACAAATCAAAAATTACCCCGCCATTCGTGTTATAAAGTGCTTTCAAAAACCCTAAAACGAACTTTTCAACTATAAGCCCAAAACGGCGCCATGGATAAAACACCCAGACCCGGACCCGATATTTTTTTTTTTTTTGGAGGGGGGGGGGGGTTCAGCTAGTTCATGGCGCCCGTGACAAAATCCTGGGTGACGCCTATGCTTCACATGGATCTGGAATGGTTCTATAAACCAATAGTTGCAAAGACCAAATAATACGAGGAGGGTGCGACACTCAATGTTGGTTTTGACCCCAAGCTTCCTCATTGCAAATGTCAACAGCACTGAAAGGGAAGGGCCAAATCGAAAAAAGTGGACTCAATCAGCTGGAATTATAAAGCAACACTACAGAGGTACGAGGGACTAGGCGGTCACCCGGCTATCGTTGGCCCTCTGGAGCATATTCTCTTCCCTCAAAACAAAACAAATTCGCATAACACGGCAAGAGAGAGTTTACCATCCTATCAAGCACCTCATTGAGGTCTCAACTTATACGGATATGTTCAATGCGTCATCAAGGAAGTTCAAGTGATCCAACTTCAGTCAGCACCACATGATCATGGCCGGAACGCTGGAATGTAAGCTTGCAACTGTATGATGACAAAGGATCCCAGTACCCTCGTGCACCTCCTACAGCTGTTAGTTCATTCTTTCGTGCAGTTAGTCCAAAATATAGTGAAATATCTGTATCTAACCAGCTGAAGGTTCGTGTCGAACAACCAGCCTGAGCCTGAGAAATCCCCCTGGGGATCTGATGTGCTGACCCTGCAAGGAAGGTCCAGTATGACCAACGGGGGCCAGCTCGGTCTCCGTCGCGGCGACCCACGCTTTCCCATCAAGGCCACAAAGCCCTTGGTTTGCCAGATGGGCTTACGACACCCAATCAGGTAAGGCTCAAGGGAGGACAATCGTCCAGACCAATTGGGTCGATCACAAACCAGTCCTGCGCGGCCCCATGAAAAGCCACCATAAGACACTCGCGCTGGCCGCGACTGGCCCGGCAATGTAACACCGGGAAAAACAAAATCAAGGTCCACCATGCTGACGGAAGCACTTGGTGTTGGGTCGTTGCAACAGCCCTTCTCCATCCAAAGTGATTGTCAAGTCTCCCTTAGCGCATGGTTTGCAAAGGTGGAAAAAGAGCTGTCAGTCTTAGGGTTGTTGCTTTCAGGTTCATCAGTGGAAGAGAACTTGGTCCACGGAAATTGGCAGTCATCCTAGGGGCCGAATCGCCTGCACAGGAGCACTGCGAACAATCTCCCTCCGCCCAAATGAGACCACAAATGCTGAAGAGACTAGGCTGCGACACAAGGATAGAATCTGTGGGACACCTGCGAAGCCCACGTTTTCTATGCATTGTCGATCTCAATGGCCCCAGGACATAAGACTGTCCTGGAAGCGTAGCATTATGAATTAACAAAGCCCGCCATAAGAGAAAGTTTCTGACTAGTCTAAGGCAGAGGACATCGCTGCCGGACCTGCATCATATGGGCAGCAGTTAGTCCACTACGACTGCTACAAACCTAGGCCGCCTCGATGCCATGGACAAGTCTTGTGCCATTGATCAGTTATAGATGTAGATTCATCTGCCTAAAAGCCAGCTTTGGATAAGACCAGGCAAATCTGCCTCGACCCAATCATTGATACCAGGAGTATCAGTATCCCAAGCAGTACACAGAGATGTGAGGACAGCAAGGAGATGGGTCCGAACCCGGGCCTTGCCGTGGCTCTAAAGCTTCAGGATTGCAAGAAACTTCAATTCCATTCTCTCGAGGGATTACGTCGATTCCAATACAATTTGGAGTCAGCACACAGCTTAGTGCCACATTCTTCAAAAACTCTGTATGGTTCCGTCGCAGCCCAGGAAATTTCCCACCTTTAGGAAACTCAGATTGCGATCTGTGATCCCTCACAGGTGAAAGTGAAAGGTTGAAGATGGGCCGACAGCGGGAGGTTTGTAGAAGTTTGGCTTAATCTCGTTCATTAACAGAACGGGAATTTGACTTCATTCCGAGGATCACGGTCTCCACAACCCCATGCCGACAAACACTGAAGGACGGCGACGGAACCAGCTGAGAAAGGGGACACCACCCCACTGGACAGAACAAGCGGTGTGGCTGCGGATGGCACTCCAGGCTCCACGGACAGAGTGGGCAAAGCCACCCTGCATGCCTACCCCGGACCCAAGCCGCCAGAGGCGGCTGGCCCTATCCATTCTCTCATATCGAAGTTGCTTATTTTGTGTTTTTGTAACCGATTTTGTTAAACCCAATTTATTTACAATTCCACAGCATTCCTGTCCCAACAGGGTGTGCAAGGATCCCTTCTGCATCTTGGAACGGAATGTCTAGGCACAAGATGGAGCACAATAGCAGAAGAAGAACGGGATCTGGCAGCCCGGACAAACAGTCCACATTGAGGCCTTCTGACCCGGGCCGCAGGCTTCCCGAAAGTTCCAATAGGATGGCCATATGCCTGCAGAGGCAGGTGACCGTGACCCAATCGGATGTTTGCCGCATTGCCGACAACGGCTGGCAGGTCAGGTTCAAGCCAAGACATGTCCATGTCCCACGAGTTCCTCTGTTAGTAGCATGGCCGCCTCGATTGAGGGTGGGTCTTCAAGATTTTGATTGTGCATTCCATACACGAAATTCTTTGGGCTTTCATGTTGAATTAGAAACATCCGGTTTTGTGCCATTGACAGGGCCGCGTGTGAATTGTAACTTCCTGGCGTCATGCCCAATTTGTTGTACTGATGTAGGTAAATAACATATTAAAGTAACTTTGGTGATCAACTTAAAGTGAAATAACACCATTCTTTTGATTTATTGAAATGAAAGGTATCGTTCTTTGCAGAGTCTTACGCAGGATTTTTAGTGGGTGGACTCCTAAAATCGCTAAAATGGTTATTTTAACAACCTTTGAATCTTATAACCAAAAGTAGACTTTCTTAAGAAATTTGCTAGAGATTTCGGGACTAAAAAACAAAATCAGCAAAGTGGGATTTTTGACATTTTATGAAATTGGGGAGGGCCAAACCAGTAACCCCACCCCAACCTACACCACCACCTGTGTACAGGCCTGCTTTTGAGACTGACATCTGAATCACTGTCAATAAATCTTATCCACTGGCGTGTATTCTTCATCACTGTTCCAATCCAAAAATTACAGTGTTCCTTATGAAAGTTATTTTACTGCAATTTAGGTGGATATTTGTAAAAGAGCAGAACTTTGACCCCCAGGTCACACTCTTCCGACCATTGAAAAGTACTGGATCAATACAATCTGTCAGAGATATTTATAAGTTGGTAAATTGAACAATAATATGAGTATTACTCAACTGATAGAACCGTGCCTTTCATTGCTACCTCTACCCCGTAATTTTGAGCCATTTGTAGGGTAAGTAGTGTTTGGTAAACAACATGCTGGAGCGTGAAAAAGTGATACCACAATTTGACTCCATTAACTACTGGTGATGCTGTAGGGTAGGCCATATAACTGTCTATGGCATCAACATTGGATGTAGTGCCACCTGAACGATACATTTTCTCAGGTCCATGCCTCTGGTCTATTACTTTATCCTTTCTTTGAATTTTAAACCTGGAGGCTTAAACAGAAACCATTGTTTTTAAAGGACAGCTCATTTAACGACAATGTTAAACGTTAGTTACAACCAGCTTAGCATGGGTTCACAGTACGATTTATAGCAATGAGATAGAAATTCCAAACGTCATCACTGTGTTAAGAAAACGCGGAGCGCTTTTAGTGACAATCCAACAGGATAGGAAAACTGTTGAAGGTTATTTATGGCTGTGAAATCAGGGACAGGTGTAACAATACCATTAAACTAAATGCCACTATACAAAATATATTATCTAATAAAATGAAAATGATAAAGTAAACCAAAGGTAGAATGAAAATCGTTTAGCGCATAATCCATTCAAAATTACCGTGATTAAAATCAAAGCTATAGATATTAACCTAGTATTTATTTAAGGTACGGCAATAACGTTTAGGTTTAGGGAAATGGGTTTTTAGAATAACTCTAAATAAAGAGATTCAATTCTTATGTGTTTAGGAAAAGCTTAGCGGGTCGGCGTGTGTATTCTCTACGTTGCGTTCGTTGATGGTTTACTGCATTACTAATATAATCTGTGGCTTGTGTAATGTAAATTGCAGGCTAATTTAGGCAATTCCATTATTGATGCTATTGTGGATTTTTAATTAATTTAGTCATACATTTAAACTACCATCTGACCGGTACCACGCCAACATTCAACGACGTAAACTCTATGGACAAAATAAAACGAAATACGAAACTAAAACAACAAGGATTGCAGAATTATTCTGATCTAAATATGAGTTGTTACACGTAGGACATATATTATATACGCCATCGCATCCATGAGTAATGAGAAGGCCTATATTAAAATATCTAACTTAGGGCATTTAGCCAGCTTTTAAGGTCGACGCGCATTACAAATTAAGAGATATGCTTGATCACGCAAACAGCGAGTCATTATTTAATGCTGTTAGGGCAGCTTTAAAAGTTTTAAAATGCTTAACAGGAGAATTACGTTAAGACTCTATGAGGCTTGTTAAACAGCAGTTTGTCAATAATTACAGCAAATTGACATCTACTTAAAGGGCGGAAGTCGATCAATAAGGGCGGAGTTTGTTAGTTTAAAACAAAATTATACAGCTCGAGTCAAAAAATTTGGAATGACATGTTACTTTCTCAATGTAGTTGGCGCCATTGTTATCATTGGTATTCTTATTATTAATATTGAGCCCACAGTTTACATGATAACATTGCACATTCAGGTGTGGATGTTTATTTTGTCGCCTCTTTGGGTTACACACCACTAACTCACTTATAAACAGTAGTCTAATGAAAAATGGCATTTTGAGCATGTTTCTTTCACATTTAAAACTCTCACAGAGGAAATACAACAACATCACACCAAATTACAAGCTAAAATCACCAAATAACCAAATTTTGGAACAAAAATGGCCCCTTACGGTGAAGGCTTTCTTTAGTTACGAATCACCTAACGTCAGACCGGCAACACAAGATTCCCTATAGTCGCCAAAGCTAGTAATTTGCAAATCGATGTGAAATTGATGAGCGCGGAGTAAATTGCCTCAAATTCACTGACAAAATGCCACTTAGTTTGAGAAAACATACCAGTCTACCATGTCAATCGTGAAATTCCATCACTTTCGTAATATAACAAGTGCATGTTCAGACATTTTAAAGTTTATTGTGTGGGGAACACATGCAGTCACAAATCCCGTTTAAAGGAGTATCTAATTCATGCCACAGATTAAAATAACAGAATTTGAACAATACAGATACGATTTGAATTGGTAAAGAGGGCGACATTCTTAAGGGTTGGACGGGTATACAGCAGTGACAAAATAATTATCGTTATTTTCTTATTATAATTTATATATAATAACAAGTTAAAGAACCCATGATAGTTTTAACACCTCCGTATAACGTTCAGGTATTTATGTCAGAGACAGTCATTTTAATGACCATACTCTACTGCTTCAGTCATTCTGCTATATTTTATATTAATTTCTTTTCCACCTATCAATAAGGAATTCCCTTGGCGCGCAAACCCAGTCGATGATAAGAGGAAATTTAACAAAGCGTAACAAAGCGGTCACCTCTAGAGTTTAGCTTTAATGTTGAAATAAACACATTAGCGCATCCCTAGACATCTCTGGGCAAACAAAAAATGCTAACCCTTTTACACTATTTTCTATGAAATCAATAATTGAATTACACAACTCGTCCTTCAGCTTTCCTTCATAGTTTGGATTGTTTTAAACAGAAGCTAAATTGTATGAGAGAATCCATTGAACTGTAATAAAAAGGCTATAATATTAAAATGAGACTTGGCTGAAGAGATCCTTTAAGAGAGTTACGGGAACAATTTATTTGGGAAGCACAATCCCTTATTATTGATATTGCTTGTTTAAACGGTTATTATTTTCAGTGCATATTGTTTAATCTTTGCTTTGTAGCATAATATAATTATGTGCCAATTTCGACTTTAAGTCGCTACATCACTTGTTAACAAAGTCTCTAAAATGACTTATGAGCATTTGATTCCCAACTTGCAATGGAAATTTCAGTTATCCATTGAAGATTGTATTATAATTTGACATAAAAGCAGTTTTAGGGGAATTTATGTAAAGTTGTATATTTCGAAAACCAGCAAAAGCATGTCGCTTTATAATGCAGAACATCTCGGATTCATCCGTTCTCAAAACTATACAGGGTGTTCTTCTTTCTTTATAGGGTGATATCCTTTAGCATCATGTGCAAATCTGTAGCTGTTCTGCGCTAAGCTAATTGACTCCACTAACATACGTGTATTAGGTGTCGTGACCACGTAATTTAAATTTAAAGGTATTAACAGAAGTGTAACGAGATCGTGATTGTGAGTCACGTAACAGAAAACGAGATAGCATTACAAGTGGCAACTTTTCATGTTTTCTAATTACAATTCTAATTTCATCAGCATTTTAGACACGCGAAACTGACAGACCGCGGATTGTGTACCTCTGAACGGTGTGATTAAGATTGCATATCTTCTTCACGTAGTTTTAAGTTTGATATAATATTTACAAGAAGGTGTATAGTTTATTTATTTTCTGTAAACTATACAGACGTAGACACTAACCGGAGAAGTGGTTTGACATTTAAGCAGTATGAACAAGATGCATTCTCCAGTTAAAATCAAAGTAATGTTTAAAACTTATTGGTTTAAAAAATGTTACTTCCGTACGTTGAAATCACTGATCTAAATATAAACATTCAAAAAATTTGGCTATCTAGACTAATGTTATTTCGATCCAGTAAATTCGTTTTGATTCAAATTCAATTCAATTCGGCCCAGCAAAATAGTATTTTGATCAAATTCGAATTCAATCCTTCAAATTTTATATAATTGTGATTCGAATTAAGTTCAGTGCATCAAAACAGCACCTAAATAATTTTGTCTCATCAGGCGGCCATCTTGGATTTCACACTTTCGGCTGGGGAATCCTGGATACACATGTTTCTGTTCTTTTTCTGAACATATGCCAGTACCAATAAAATCATCATAGTGTGTGATGAGTTTGATCTGAAAACATGACCTTCTATAGTCCACCCCTATTTATCAAATGTCTGTAGCAGTAGGGGCACTTGTGTTTGTTTTTCACGGATTTATCCTGTCTTAAAAAACAATCAAAATGACAAAAAAATAAACCAAATATATTGCGTGTGGTAAAAAAAACAAAAAAGGGCCCAGTGGGAGCAGTTAAGTGTTAATATAGTTTTTAAAGTTTGAAAATGCCAGTTTCAAAGATATTGTTATCTCCCATATGTCTGCTAGAAGCTTGTAATTCTCAGCTCACGATTTACCTAACAAGAGATTAACATAGCTCTGTGTTATCTCTTTATTATGACAAAACATATCACAACGGAATTGAATTAGTTATCCCAGTAACTGCATCATATGTAAATTTTACGAAATTCCATTGATGGCAAATAATATTGTTCTTTTAAGAACAATATTAATTTTACACACATCTCTATGGAGAATATGCACATAGAGGGCGCTATAACATACAGAGTATGGCTTTTGTAGGCCTACTCTGACATTAAGATCCCCGCAATTGATTTTTTGATTACTTTGGCGGGGCTAACCCTCGTCTAATGAACTCTCCTTCGGTGCGCTAAAATGCCCAAGCTTTTTTTTTTTGTTTGTTAAAAACCCTTCCAGGTAATCATTTTCTTATCCAAAGAATGTCAAGGTAGCATCTTCACCGGGGTTAGGGTGTGCCGTAAAAGTCTAAGGGTAGGGTGGTTGCCACATTTTTTAAACCATTATGCAAAGTATGACCTGAAAACTCTATGTTTACCAAACACTAGTCAATTGCTATCATTTAGTGCTGACGACCGCATGAAAACCCGATATTCCTATCTTTTTAGCGCAAACTTGGATTTTCGCCGTTTTTCGGTGGAAAATGCCATTTTTGCCGATACGCTTTACCGGTCCGGATGGTTCCGTGTTCTTTTACCACAGAAATACCTCGTTTAATTTGGTGTTGAAGGGGGCGTTGAACAAAATTACAGATTCGTGTGGGTAATAATGCTGGCAAAACAAAGACAAATAAATAACTTGTAATAAAGGTACACAAAGTGGAATAAAGGTGGATGAGGAAAGAAAATGGTATGAGATCGAACTTTTGATTTAAATCTACTGTAGGCCTATAGGAAATTGTTTCGAGATGTAAACGCGGTGATTAAAATGGTAAACATCTAAATGTATTCATTTCCTTTGTCGATGGTTCAATTGGATAATCCTAATTTAAATATGAATGGGTCTTGTGTCTTGTCTTGATGAACACTTGACGTGAAGCTTCTTCAACATCAGACCAAAAACCAAAACTAAAATGTTCTCACGGTGTACGTGCAAGTACACATCATGAGTATGGCATACACAGGTTGTCTATTGCCAATCGTGTCAAACCTTTCAAGAAACAACCGTGATTTGTTAATATATCTCAATTATCGAGAGTATAACACTGATGACAGTTTTGGAAATGTTTGATAGCTCGTTTCATTCACTCCATTTTATCAGTGTCTACCTCTTTCAAAGCTGTGGTACATCTGAAGGGTAAACATAACGCCATTACTAGCGCGGAGGGATTTTCAACTAATATTTGTCTAAACACTCTTTTCAATCTTATTTATGGTTTTCACTTGATCTTTAACATGTGTCTTGGGTATGCTCATCTGTCTAAATCAAGCTTGAAGTGTTATTAAACCCGACAGGTTGACCGTTAACCCACATTTAGTTGGAAAATGCAACTGGTATTTTACATTTTACTTTTTTTTTTCTTTGCGAAGTAGGTCAATATATTAGACATTGTTCTACTTTGCAAACAAGCAATCGACACCCGTTTAATTGACACAAGCACGTTGAAGTCAATAAAGAGATTTATGCGTGTCAAGCTTTTATTATGATTTACTCTATATACTTGATGTGATCACCAAGGATGATATGTGTAGATTCCAACAAATATACCATAGAAGAATAAAACCCCCAAAACCTGACCCATCTTCAGGACTTTAACACGGGCTTATTCAGGTGTGATTGATAGTCGGTGCACCTCTCAATCATGCATGAAGAACCCTCTTGTCCAAGTATTATTGGGTAACTGGTACTTGACGGTTCACGTTCAAAGGTATTGAATATTCTAATTAACTAGTGTTCTAGACAAATACCTGTGAGTAATGGCGTTTGTCTTTTAAATTTTTCCTATCTAAACGGGTGTTTCACACCGTGCACTGAGAATGCTAATAATTTGTTGATGGGTAATTATGGTACTGCACTTCCCATCACAAAAAAATCGGACACACAAAATTAAAAATAATTTATTGTGGCTTTAATAACTCAACATCGCGCTTTTTTGCAATGCACATGTATCTTCTTAGGTGTTATACCATGTTAAATAATTTCTGTTCCATTTAGCATTTACATTCTTCTGTCAAACATAAACACATCTGAATAAAAATGAAACCTGACTAAACAAAAAAAATGAACAACAATGATGATGTTGTTATTTAAAAAGTGAATCCTGTTTACAGCACAATAGCATTCCAACAGATAATACAGTGAAAAATGGAAAAAGAGAGATGGGGAGAGAGAGGGAGAGAGAGAGCAAGAGAGAGGGGGAGGAGAGAGGAAGGAGAGAGAGAGAGAGAAAGGAGAGAGAGAGAGAGAAAGAGGTGGGGTCATAGAAAAAAATACGGAAATAAGGGAAGCAGAGAGAAACAGAAAGTCACAATGAATTCACCTACCCCTTGTGTACCTTAGCCATTTTAGAAACAACACGCAGGTTAGGTTAGTACTCATTTAGTATCAATAAAAATAAGAGGATCATAACCAAAGCTAAGCATCCAAAGCTCACCATTCCACTGCGAGAGCCCTTCCAAATGTTAGTAATTGTATCCTTCAAGTCTTGGATGCTATTAAGGCTTGACTTGGGCGCTGCCTTCAATACAATTGCCCCATTTTATCAAAAGGCTTGAAGCCAGTATTGGTATCACAAACACTACGCTTTCCTGGTTTACATCACATCTCACTGACCGTAGACCCGAGTGATGGTTAACAATGAAATGTACAAGCAGAATATGTTTAACTACTATGTTACTCAGGGCTCCATTGTAGGACCAGCTACACTAGGGTAAAATTGGGAAATGAATGATAGAATTTAGAATAAAAGCTGCCATGCAGTGAAGGAAGTTCTGCAACCAACCAGTTCTAACTTGTGAATCTTAACATGTACTTGTGATTTAGCATACATGTACACAACACTGTTTGCTGGCAAAGCTCATTTCTTTACCTGAGCCAATTTAGTGAATATTTTCTCTCTGTGGCTATTTTGCCACTTAAATTACATGCATGTAGTCATTTTTGATGTATTAAATAATTGTTGAGAGAAATGATGGATTAAATTGAAATGTGCAAGAATCTACAGATCAAAAGACTTGTAATGTTTAAGTTAGTGAAAATGAAAACACCATCATCCCCCTCCCCCCGGTATTTATTGCATGAAAGTGCTTATCTGTTAGTTAATTTTAAAGAAAATTATGTTTTGAAAATGTAACTTTTTTGAGTATTTCCCGGTATTTCCCAGTATTTCCCGTTTTGGCCAAAAATATGCCTGGTGGTATTTACCACCCTGTATTTCCCAGGGCGGGAATACCGACCAACCCTGTGTCAAAGAAGGTGTTGCAGAATATGAGTCAATTGAAAAGATAGAGTTATTGTCTATGCTACGCCCTGTGTGTTGACAAATTTGATTTCAATACACTCAAAATTAAGATTGTGATTAGGGACCAATCCATATTTAGATTTAAAATTCTAATCTATGAGATTTAATTTTAAATCTAAAAAATGGATTGGTCCCTAAAATTTGACTTAGTATATCTCTCCAGATTATTTATGCTACAGGACCATAATGGTCAATTATCAATTTCCCTGTAGAATAGGGGAAAAATCAATTTTTCGCCAAAAAAGATAGGAAAATCCGATTTTCATGCGGATTTTAGCTCTACTTGATGGGAAATGACTAGTTTTTATATAATGAGAGTAGTTTAGTGCTAAAATGTTTTTAAGTCGCTTAAATGGCAAATATCAATTGTCCACCCTATATTCAGTATTTTCATACTTTCCTCAACATATGACGTCATAATGACGTCATAATGGGAATGTTGGTACTTATTTTTATACCAATGGAGAGAAGAAACTCTACGCTATCCTGTGGTACCAAATTTACAGGAATGTTCAGTAACCAAAATCCCTAAAACCCCTCTTCGGGAGCTTTGTTACAGGCTCAGGTAGACGAGGGTTAACCATTTTTTTCAGAATCTTAGGAAAGAAATGGATTTGAAACCTGAAATTTCAGAAAAAAACAATGAGAAAAATATGGCCTTTCATCTGATATCAAAATTGATACTACTTCCTTTGAGGTAGTTGTTCTTGGACAGTATTTTATTTTTGTTGATACGGGGTGTTATATTGGCCTCCATTTTTCTGATTAAAAATATTCATTTGATTTCCAATTTTATTTGAGAAAAAGTTTTCTCATGGAAAAAGCACTTTGTTTATTATGGAAATCCCCTATTCCTATATTGAGATCAGACCATGTGTTATTTACTAGATAGATTGTGCAAGAGAAAAAAGTGGAATTCCCTTAGTGTTGTGTTAAAAGATGCACCTGTTGTTTATAACTAGAGTTGTGAATGGGTATTCCCCAAGATGTAAATTTAGAAACTGGGTCAACTTGTTTATGCTTTAAGATCAAAACATATTGCAAAATAGGTAATTCCCCATGAAGTTATTAATTGTGAGGTTATTAATTGCAATTCAGATGATGTAATTTATGTGAAATCTGATTTGAAAGTGCTAGGTTATGTTTACGCATGATAATGTTGTAATGCCTATTTTTAGGTGTTAGGAAAGGGGAATCTAGCTGTGAGTAAAAATGCGTGTCACTGGAAGGACTCAGGCCAGCAGTTGTAAATAGGAGCTATATAGTATAGCTAGTTTTAATCTACAATAATGGTAGATTTGTGTTTACATAGTGCCAGGTTTTATAATATTGTGGATGCCACCGGAGCTTGATAGCTGAACTGTGTGCTGTCTTCTTTTAAGCCAGAAGAGCTTCAGTTTTGGAATCAAAAAGAAATTCCAGTTTGTGGTCCTAAATGAGGACATTGGCGGCAGACTGATGGTGGTATAATACCCGGATTTTAATACTGTGGAATATTAGTGTCGTCGAGGGACTTATTCAACCTTGTCGTCTTAAACTGCTGGACAAAAGTTATCTTTAGGATTGAGATGATTCCAATTCAATATTAACTGAGGATATATAAGTGTGACTTTGCATTTTGAAGTCTTCGCTGTGAGGACATATCATCGCTTCTTTAAACTCGTGGACTCTAAGTATCATAATCTTAAATAGTGTGTGTAATTTTATTATATGTAATTTTGTTTTGGACATACCAAATTGATCTGATTAAAATCATTAAATCTGTTTTATTTTATTCAATTTAGATAATTTGTGCACAAGACATTTATTTGTTTTTGAAAGGAATTCCTGACTTTGACGTCTACGAGACATCATAACAGGGGCAACAATAGCAATTGAAAGACACAACGGACCCATTTTCAATTTGAAAAAAAGGACAGTTTGAAATATATCTTGACAATGACGTCACACCATATGTCTGAATATAGGATAACCGGATTAGACAGCAGTGAAAAGCAATGAGAACATTGCCGGAGAGGAAAGGCAATACTATCAGTAAAGACCGTGAAGCACTATCTTTTACCATTATGAGATTTATTGGATGTTATCAATCAATGATCAACAGATATATATCAAGACATATCCTATACATATGCTCACAGCCTCATCGGGCAAAAGGTGATAGAAACTGGATGCGATGACTTTGTTTTTCTGCTTTAGGCATTTCAACATTTTATTCAATAATATCGCACAGAGTGATGACACATGTTATCATTAGAAAAGTTCAATGAGCAAAGTTGTCCATGGTTTATGTTTGAATAATCAACACAAAATTTATGCTAATCTCTTGTGTCAGTGGAAATATAGGAAAAGGTGAAACGTAGGTAAATTGTGTACGAAATGGGATTTACTCGTAATGATCAATACCTCACACAAATCATGCTGACAAAAATACAAAAAAGCACTACATACATGCTTTTCTTCTGCGTTACTCGAGGCGGTGACTAGATTACAGCGCAGCTACACACTTGTTCAGTAAGTACTATAACGATGTACTTAAAGACATAGCATCGACTGGCGTTTTTGCTTGGATGCAACCTGATCAATTCCTGTGTGTGTGTGCGTTGTTGGCACGCACTTCATAACAAAAACGCACTTTGTAACAAAATTGTTATGAACTTCGTTAAGCCATCTTGTGATAGAACCAAAAAGGGACAACTTCGACGCACTTTGTAACAACATTAAAAATGATGAAATTTTCAAAGATCTTCCATTTAAGAACATTACTCCCCACGTAAAATGTTACGAACCGCGTTAAGCATTCTTGTGACAGAACAAAGAGGGACAACTTTGACCCACTTTGAAACAAAATCAAATTTGATGAAATTTTCGAAGCTCTACATTAAAGAACACTAACTCGACCCATACCAACTCGCCCAATACCAACTCGTCCATAGCAAGTCGCTCCATATTAATTCGTACCAGTAATATTGACTAGCCCCATTTTGACTTGTCCATATCAACTCGCTCCATAACAACTCGCCCATTATTAATTTGCCAATAGCAACTCTTCCAATATAACCTAGCCCAATACCAACTATGCCAAGTATTACCTCGCCCATTACCAAACCACCTCGTATCAAATCGTCACATGCTCACTTCAATCGCTCTATTATTAACTCGCCAAGATCAAATCGTCGAATTTTAACTCCCTATTTCAACTCGGCCGATACCAACTGGCCATATTATTAACATGCCCATATCGAATCGCCTCTTATCAATTCGCCTTATTAATAACTTCCCCATTTTAACTGGACAATCATTAACTTCCCACATATTTATCTCACCCCACATCACTTGGCCCCAATATCACTTCGCTACCTTCATTCAGCCCACTCTATAATTTGACATATATCAAATATCTTCGTGGACGATACAACTTCAGCAAGTCACTATGTTACGAAATTGTTACAAATTATGTTAAGCTTCTGCTACTGCTGCTCTATGGGGTAGTACAAGACAATACACTGTAACTGAATCTTGATAAACCTTATGATTTAAGATTGTGTTCGTCAGACAAGCTTCAACTCAACTAAACTCATATCAACTCGGCCTACCACTTAACACTTACAAATACTTTCAATATCTATTTATGACGATACTTCAGCAATACACTATGTAACAATTAATAGTTACAAAGCGAGTTAAACTGTTTTTGATACTGCTCTATGACAGTAAGGGAATGACAACTTTAACACACTGTAACGAATTACATGATCAAATTGTCC